>JAHBCN010008037.1:0-40753 GCA_019359885.1 Listronotus oregonensis
TTTTTTGTAAATTTTTGTTTTAAAGTTTCTTTAAAAAATTATTTTATTATATTTTAAATTATTTTTAATAAATTTTTTTAAATTAAGTTTTCATATTTATATCAATATTTGCGGTTAATTCCTGTTCCACAAATGGAACCAGGAGATTTTCTAAACGTTCTTGGCGCATTGTGGATCTTATTTTAATTTACCAACTTTATTTTGGAAGGTGCGTTCGGTGTAATTTTTAAATCAACCTTATCAAATAATAATTTTCATATTTTAAATACAGTAACTTTTTTCGACTAGGGGGTGCCAGACCCACGGCACCCCTGGGGAACGCCTATATTTATACATTTATGCAAATTTCGTGGGCTGTCATAAAGATAAAAAACTAAACGAATCACCTTATTATATTTAAAAAAATTTGAACATCATTTAAAACATAATTAACTTTAAGAGGGAAATCATATTCGGGAAGATCCTGAAATATACACAAAGGTTTATTATTTTGGGGTTCATAGGTCGAAAGTTTCTTGATATAATATTAAAAACATGTTTCTTTTGGGATGTTATTCAGTGGGAACCAAACTTTGCTGTTATCGTTTTTGTATATTTTGGACACATTTATTTTGTGATACTATTGAATCACTTTTAAGAAAATGATCGTGCCGGGTAATGATCCCGGTAAAAAACATAAATAAGTTTACAGTGTTTAAATTTTTTTAAAATGCTTAATTTTATTGTGACTTTGTCTCTATTTAATTTGACGTTGGTATTTTTACCTTTTTTGGGTTTAAATTTCTTCGGTAAGTAATTTTTGTAATACTTGCTCACAAATCATAGTCCAACATATTTTTGTAACATTGCACCATAAAACTTCAAAACTGTTATTTAACTAAAATATAAATGCAATCCTAAAGTGACTTACGCATTTTCCTCTATACGAGTCAAACTGCTTACAACGGCAGCTTTGTTCGGTATGAAAGTTAGTTTTGAATTGTAGAAGAAATAAAAAGGGGAATTTTTTAATTTTAAAAAAGTTAAACAACCTTTTAAATATAAATATCCTTTCTATATTCAAATTATTTGCTTTTTTTAATACCAGGAAAACGTCCATTTAATTTAATATTTTAATTATATTCTCTTTAAAAAAATATATACAATATACTAGGAATGTTACGGATGCGGATGTTGATGCGGATGCGGATCTTGTTTTTTTTTTCACAAGAAACTTATCCACCACCAAGTTATTAGATTGGTAATAAAATTATTAAATAAGTACTATTCTTGCTATTGTACTTCTGCACCCATATTGTTTCTTGCAAAAAAACAAGATCCGCATCCGCATCAACATCCGCAACATCCCTACAATATACCGCAGTTTGGGGCTCCCCAAAGGCTATTTAGATAAAAAAATATAAAAACAATTTTTTTTTAATAAAAATATCCAATTTCCTTAAAAACTATGACACAGTTCCATTTTATTATTATTTTATTATAAACGTACAGTTCATTTCATTAAATAAGCATGTAATCGCAAATTATGTATGTTTTTATTTTTATAATTATTACTTTTTTAATTATTTTAAAAAATAATTGGTTCGTTGTGTTTGTGTCTTCCCGTCAACTCTTTGGTACTGAAAATATTGCACACTTCAGTTAAACCAAAACACAAAAATTTGTTGCCTAAAAATATGTTCTGTATGATAAAGGCATACATTCGCAGGCTCGGCATTAAAAAAATTGTACTATTTAAAGAAAGAATCACCACCAAAATAGAACAAATTTGCTACAAAAATTGACCTCAAAAATATTTTCGTTTTTGACAAATTATGAAAGTTATACATTGACCTACGTAAAAAGATACCGTCTTAAGAATTATTAATTAAAAGAAAACTACACTAAGAAAAGTTTTGTGTTGTTAAATGAAATTTGATCCAAATAATAATGGGTTTTAAGACTAACAAATTATATCCCGGTCATGAGCGTACGTTATTGGACATTCTAAGAAAAAATAAACTTGTTTGTAAAATCCTACATTTTTGATAGATTCTGAAATACTGTTAGTTTCGCTTTCTCACGTACACAAGGAAGTTTAAGTACAAAAGTTGTAGGGTAATACAATATGAAGATTTTAACAATATTTTTTGTTGCACAGGATTTTTTACTCAATGGGTTAAAATTTATTTATCCTGTAGAATAAAGAAAGTGCTACCATACATCACATTAATGTTATATGTATTTTTTACGTTTTGCTTCAATTATTTACATGATTATTGCATTTTTGTATTCTTAGTTTCTTTCCTAACTAAATTTTTCATATGATCAATGCCGTTAATTTTTTTGCATTATAATGGAATTAACTGCTGCTAAAAATAGCTGTAATTAATCACTTTATTACTGCAGACATAATAAATTATATCACCAAACATGAAGGTATCAAAATAATTTGTCTCATTTTTTAATAATTAATAAACAAAGCTGTCATTTATAAACATTGCGTAAAATTAAAAAACATTCAAGTCAGTTCCATTTATTTATTTATTTAAAAAAATTATTGCTCAAAATTAAAATAATTTTGCTCAAAAATATAATAATTTTATTTTAGGTCTGTTTGATATTTAGAAATAGTGTGCACTTTTTACACATTTTTTTTGCTAAGCGCTCAAAACCAAGGTGTATTTTAGGATTAGGGGTGTACAAAAAGTATAAACTATTTGTAAATAACCGACATACCTTTTATTGTGTTTGTCGATTTTAGTTCTGAAACTATTTAAATCAATATGGCTGAGCTGCGTATCTCTTCTACACCCAGATGTCGAATTTGTAAACTATTCCACCATAAGGATTCTCTTAGATACCCACAGAAATCAGGGAATAATATCAGTATTACTGTCTGTAAAAGGTAAAGAAAATCCAGAGGCAATAAAACGACACTTACAGGTAAATACTGTAAAAACTAATAACTTTTAAATAATATAATTTTTACACTGTCAGCACAATACTGTGGACATTGACGACTAAAAAGTAGCATTTCTAGTAGATCCTTAAAATAGGACGTCGTGCGGGGCCAAGAAATTCGTAGTTTTGATTTTTGTATGGGGCAGGGCGCAATTAAAAGAGGGGACTAAAAGAAACCAAACCAAAGATAAACCTCCCTAAAATAAATGAGCTCAAACTACATTAATTTTATTATTGCACTTAACTAAGGCTTAGAGGCAATCGTATGATCACAAAGGTTTTCGGCAGTTGGATGATTATTCATATAAAAAGATATTAAGATAGATATTGCAAATGTTGCTGACAAATGGGTATGAAGATAGAAAAATACGTATATTCTATTATTTATAAGTTGTTCGTTTTGAAACAATAAAAATATTTTTTATAACTGTCTTAAAACGAAAAACCTCTTATAAGGCTAGAAATCCTTTTTTTATTGCTCAACTGGCAGTTTTACTTTATCTGTATTTTCCGTCAACATGAAAATCAACATTGAAATGCTATAAAAATCACTTAAAATGTCTTACTGTTTTTTGGAATATAGACAATATGATGTCTATATTCCGGGATCCATGCTTGTACACCAACTAGACAGAGCTATAACCTTGCAAAGTCATGAAGTTATAACTGAAAAACAAAATAAATAAAATATATTACAAACAAAGTAAGCAACAAAAAAAAGCAAAGAGACTTGACCATGGTATCTTTATGTTTTTGGGGTCGCTGAATCAAAATCCGAGGTCAGTTTGATCCCATTAGGTCAGGGTTAAGGGCATTGGAAATTTCAAGGTCAAATCAGCAAAATTACAAAGCCCAATAAAAGTCTGAAAGACTTGACCATGGTATCTTTATCTTTTGAAGTCGCTAAACCCGAATCCTGGGTCAATTCGACCCCATTAGGTCACATCAAGAAATTTAGAGATCAAATCTGCAAAATTAATCTCAACTAAATTTGAAGAGTGCATACTTATGTTTTTGAGGTCGCTGAATACGAACCCGTGTTCAAATCTGTAAAAATATAATTTTGCAAATTTGACCTTGAAATATCTCTTGATCATGACCCGATGGGGTTCTAAGTGACCACGGATTCATATTCAGCGATCTTCAAACATAAGTATACACTCTTCAAATTTCGTTGCAATTAATTTTGCAGATTGACCTTGAAATGCCCTTGAATTTGACCTGATAGGGTCAAAGTGACCCCGGAATCGGATTCAGCGACCCCAGAAACATAAAAATACATAGTCAAGCCTTTAATTTGGTTGGATAATTTTAGAATTTTGTCCTTGAAATGTCCTTGCTCGTGACCTGGTGGGGTCAAACTGACCAGATTTGTATTCAGTGGCCTCAAAAACATAGGTATTTATTCTTTAACTTTGGTTTAAATAAATTTTGCAGATTTGTCTAAAATGCCCTTGACTTTGACCTTTTTTGAGTAGGGATTAGGAATGCATATCTGAGCACCCCCAGAGCATTGGTGATCTAGCGCTCTGGTAGTGTGGGACTCCGGTCGCAGCCGACCCACTAAACTCTTCACCTACTTTCCACTAAACATATTATGTCGGAATCCGCTTTCGCATTGCTTCAACATAATATGCGGTCCTTTACTTGAGGACAAATTATTTCTAGGTTTATGGACTATGTACATTACAATAAGATTTCTGATTTTAGCCTCTGCTTTCTGCCTCTTTGGTTTCGATTATGGTCCTTATGGTTCGGTAAGGCATGATTCCACGTTTGCTCTCCCTTTGTAAGACTCTTCATCATATTATCGATTGTAAGGGTTTTCCGTCTCACGCAGATAGACTATTCTTGCTTCTTCTCATCTAGGACAGTTGTACAGTGTATGTTCCGCATCATCTTCCTGACAGCAGTATTTACAGTTGCTTGTGTTTGTTAGCCTTGTATTGTACAGGTATTTTTGAAAGCAGCCGTGGCCTCACAATACCTGCGTCAGAAATAGTCCACTTCACCAAAGGATCTATTAACCCACCTTTAAATGTTGGGTATTAGTTTGTAAGTCCATCGCCCATAAGTTCCGTTTTCCCATTTTTCCTGCCACCTATTGATAAGATTCGATCTAGCTATTTCTTTCGTAACTCCCATGTACTTCTCCCTTCGCTCCTTTATTTGAAATTCGATGGGAGGGACTCCCGCAATGATACCCACTCCCTTAGTCGATATTGTTTTATAGCCACTGCATACTCTAATTGATACAGTTCTTTGTAGTTGGGTTAGTTTCTGCACAAGTTTTTTGTTTTCCACCACTGTGTACCAAGCTGGTGAACCATACAGAATCTGGGAGTGTACTTGCCAGGATGCTTTTCTAGATGACCTGGGGCCTCCAATATTTGGCATAAGCCATCCTAGTGCTGTTGAGGTTTTCTCAGCTTTTTTAATTACCATTTTGATGTGTTTGTCAAAAGTTAGTTTTGTGTCTAGCCACACTCCAAGGTATTTTATTGGTTGGCTAAGATTAACCGTTACACCTTGTATGTTAAAGGCAATTGGTCCTATCTTTCGTCTGGTGGTTAAAAGCACAGCCTCTGTTTTTTCTGGCGCCAGCTAATACTGCAATCATCCAGTATTATGCGTTGCAGCCCTTGTTTTGGGTGTTTAGAACATCATCAGTTTTTGCTCTTACAACTGGCTGGTCCGCAATGATAAGCGTTGTCCTTGGGCATGTCCATTTCAAGCAGTCCGTTGTACACTATGTTCCACAGGGTTGGGCCAAGAACTGACCCCTGTGGGACTCCACTGTTGATTCTCACATTTTTGACAGTCTCTTCCGCTTCCAATATTATTTCTCTCTCAGAGAAAAACGAAGATATAATGCTGATAAGCCTTTCGTCACCTTGACTTTGACCTGATAGGGTTAAACTGACGCCGGATTCGGATTCAGCGAGCCCAAAAATATTAAGATACCATGGTCAAGTCTTTCGGACTCTTCAATTTTTTTTATTTTGTGGGGCTGCGTTACTTATTAATAGGTTTTACAGGATGACTGTGGCTGATTAAGTAGACCTATAAAACCCAATATGCCATCTAATCCACATATATGTGATAAATTACCTTTAGAAAACTTTAACTTATTATACTAAGTACGATTGTTCAAAATACAATTTTTTAACAAAAGCAAAAGCAAAGCTTGGCGCTTAGAACGACAGACAGAAGACCTACACTTACGCCGATATTTTTCCGCCATATGATTTTTATTAAATTTCGTTTGGTTTAATTGGTATATTGAATGTAAACTGTTCCAAGATGGCTATTTTTTGCACCTTCTAGGTCTATTTTTTAATTCTAACCAAAACTACGCGCAGTCATCCTGTAAAACCTATCAATAAACGATCAGCGTATAGTCATTATTTACTTTTAGAAGGGAATTCTGGGTACGACTGGCCTTTTTCTACAGGGCTGAGTCTATGGATGGTAACAGCTAGCGACAAGAACTAACCACCTAAAAAATTTTTGTAGCTGGGATCTAGATTCTATGCATATATTCGGAATTTGTCGTTCGTGCAATGACGGTGAACAGAACTAAATATCCGTTCCAATGAAAGCCGAAGGTCATAGCTGACTTAACTTCGACGTCCGTCATGATTGCTTCTCCAGATCATACAACCGATACGCAGGTGTGTGTGGTTTTTGACGTTTGCTCTCCTAAATTTAACCAAGCGTTTGTGTTCGGCAAGTGTCAAGTATGTTGACTGGGCTTCACCAAATTGATCTTGAAGAAAAAGTACTGTCTGTTATTTTTACTGCAAATCTCATATCAGAGATCCAAATAAAGGTAAAGTCGGACTTCAAAGATTAGACGATTTGCGCATTTTTCGGCCAGCTAGACTAACTTTGGCTTAACGCGAATCTTCCATTTTATTTTGCGAATTATCTAGGTTTGCTGGCGATAGTATTCCATATAAGGAAATAATTTTTGACCGGGTTGGTTGCAAAATAGTCACGACACAACTCTTTTAAGTTGGCCAGTAGTTATTGGAATTTAGCTTTTATTTCAAAATTTGTAAATGTATTAAATATTCTAGGAACTAGTTAAGAGAAGAGACAAATCGGGAAATCTCACCTTTCCAAGACTCCAGCAATCTTTAACAACCAGATGTGGTGTATATGCATGGCAAAGAGGAAAATTTAATCTAGAACAACATGTAACGTTAGCAAAGTTTACTTACAAAGGACGTGCTGTAACCGAATTTAACATTCAGGTAAGAAAAAATATATCAATTGATGCCTGTATGAAAAATCATTTTAATATATTGTATTTTCATTTAATGAGATTTGGTATAAAAAAAATATTCAAAAGCAATGTTATATTTTATGAAAACGGATTTTAACATATTTACATATTTTATGCTACGCTGCACAAAAATGAACTTTATAGAACATAATTAATGTTATTTGCCCTTTCTAGTTTGATAATACCCATAACAAATGGTCTCATACATGTGCACTCCTTAACCATCTTTCTTTTTTATAGTTTTTTACCTAAACTTACAAAATGCTACACATTCCTGGTTTTAAAACATGAGCATATATTCCCTCTTATCTCAGAACTTCTTCTTTGCATATATTTCACACGGCAAGTCTTTTTTCTGACAAGATGTATTATATTTGGGATTAAACATTCTGCGCTAAACATATAATCAAGAATTCGTTACAAATGGATTTAAAAAACTATTTTAAATATATCCCAAATATCAAATAAGGTATTAAGGAAAGAACTAAGACAAAATTCTATTTTGGTAATCATGTATCTTTGACAACATTAACTTTTGGACAAAGGTAATGTTTTTGTCCAGATTTTTTTCAGACACCCGGTAAAGTCTGTAAAGTAATTATATATTTTACACATAGGTGTTTGCAACTGGCTCTCAAAATAACTTAAAATTAGTTTTTTGATTTTATTGTCTTTTTAGGCATACGTTAGCGATATAGTATCAAAATACTTACCAGCTGGAATACCTCCATGGCAGGTTATCATTATTCCAACATCTGAGGATAATCATCACATCCTTTTTAAAATTCACCATATTCTTCTTAGTGAAGGAATTAATGTTGGAGATTTGCTTCCTTTAATACCACCTACAAGACAGTCTACAGGGTAAGAATCGATTATTAATTTGCACTTTTCTATAAATATGTAAAAATGATCGAAGTTTTATGATATGTTAAACACTTTTTATACATTTTAGAACTTTACAAACAAAAAGTCCCATAGTAGACGTACTGAAAAAGCCTGAAGCTCTTGCAGTCCTAAAAGAGAAACTAACTGACGAAGTTTCAAATTCCTGGAATGAATTTGTTAGCACCTATGAACCCTTGGAAAAACCAGAACTATTAAAAGAAACACCAACTGTCTTACAATTTTTGGCCATCACTGTAATAACTTTTTTCTCTATCATTAGGGAATGCAGAAAAGGCTTTAGGGTAATCAAACCAGATATTTTTTCAAAACTAAGATATGTGATTCTTACTACATGCAATGAATGTAACAAAAGGCAAGTTAGTTTGGCAAGTTTTTTTTGGTCTATATTTCGATCTTTAAGTCCAAAAAATATGATTTCTGTTTTCTTTCAATATATATGGTTCTTTTTTGTTTCTATTAGGTTGCCCCCTTATGTTTATGCTGAATATTTTTATACTCTTGATAATCTTAAATTTGTTTTCCCTTATTGTAATTTTTTTTAAATAAATTATTTTAAACTCTCTTGGTTTGATATTTTAAAATTATTTTTCTTAAAGAAATTGCCAGGATATTCTTTTTCAAGAAGAATCTCTACAAACTATAACTTTATGTGGAAGAAAAGCTGTAGCCTGGAGAGACCCGGTTAAAATGGATTTAGTTAAGAAAACAGCTCAAAAATTAGGAGTATCTAATACGGAGGAATGTTTAGTCCGTTTTATTTCAAATATTTTTCCCAAATTAATGATACAATACCTATGGTTCCAATTTAACTATAAAAAAATTCTCAATCCTTTTTCACCCAAACATTAGACCTCGATTTTTAAGGGGTTTTATTATTTGCCAATCTTCCAGTGGTATCCCAAAATCTGAAAACTCGTTGAAAACTTAAAGGAACTTGAGGTTCAATTTAGGATTTCAATAGAAACGCAGGGTTTTTATTGTAAATTTTTTTGCAAACAAAATTTTGGGACTTTTAAAATTTTTACTCCCACTTCGGGGAAGGTCTATTTAAAATTTTTATCTAGAAAATATGCCGTTACTGTAACTGAAGTTACAAATAAATATCCAAACGTTACGCAAAAACTTATGGGGCAAAAGTTGAAATGCATTATTAACCTCCCTAAAAATAATAATATAAAAAAAATTTAAAAAAATTATTATTTTATTAAATATTTAAAAAAAATATATAATAAAAAAAAATAAAAAATTTTAATATAATTTACAAATTTTTTTAAAGCTTAGAAATTAAAAACCCCTTTTAAAATAAACATGTTGTATAAATATAATTTTACATGGGATGATTTTTTTGGTTTTTATATATATAAATAATATATATATATATATATATATATATATATATATATATATATATATATATATATATATATATATATATATATATATATATATATATATATATATATATATATATATATATATATATATATATATATATATATATATATATTATTATTATTATATATATCTTTAGGAACTATAATTACGAAACTTTTTTCTTCACTTGTAGCTTTTCCTACGCCAAAAATTTTTTTCTTCTTACATTTTGTTTATTTATCAAATGTTCTGGGGTTGTAAGAAACATGCCGGTTACCTCGTACATAAAAACTTTTGTTTTCTGATAGATAAGACTTGCTCTAACAACTGGCGCACTTGTGAGTTAGTCAACAGTTTAAATAACTCCCAAACTCGCAATTTTTTAGAAATAATTAAAATTTTAAGAAACAAAACTGCCACCAACGCTAAAACAAATTTTTAGTTTGCAAAATAAACTTTGACATTATAAAATACTCTCAGTGCCTTCTTAAATCACACTAATTTCTTTTTTAAAAACAACGTGATAAGAATAGTACCAGTTCGCTTAAATTATCAATACTAACATCCTGCGTTGGAAAACCCAACAGTGCATTTCCTGCAAATATTTCAGGGTAAATATTATTATGGTTTTATTTAGTTTAGATTATTATATTTTGTTAGCTTCTAAAAAAGCTTTGTTATGGTGAAGCTCAAATAGTATCGAAACGCCAAACCAATGTAAATAGAAAATAAACCAAAATTACGAAATTAAATGTTACCATTGTATTTGCAGGTATATCGCTGTGTCTTAATGAATATGCTGATCACATAAAACTGGCTGTTATGTGCGATGCCCAGTTGGTCCCGCATCATCCAGTTCTGGTTCGTGGTTTCCCAGAATTTGTTAAAGATCTAGCGGACTCTTTAACAACACCAGCTGGAATATAAAAAAACACATTAATAATTTATTACTTTATATGTATTCTTATCAATAAACAGTAATAATAAAAAACAGTTTTTCTTAAAAAGACGTCTTTTGGTTTTTTTCATCCAGTGTTGATCTGTATAGTATACAGACTCGATACAATTTCTCTTGCTTAAAAAAAGTATAAAACCTTAATATTATTATGGTTCTATACTTTTGTAAGTCAAGTCAATAAAAATTAATAGCAAACTTCTAAAGCTGTATTAGTTTCTAATACAAATAAATTTAAAAAAAAAAACAACAATATTTCTCGTCATAATATGAATTTTTATAGTACAGGGGGAGCCATAAATTTCTGCACATTGGTTGTTTTGAGGGGGATACGAAGAGGAGAAGGGAAGCGAAGCAAATAATGCGCGAACCGTTGCTACTTTGGAAATTTAGAAACATTGTCAAGTTCCAATATTAAATCTCGGATGAGAACGGTGCGAGCAGATTTTTATGTCACGTCGTCTCGCAGCTGATGATCTCCTAATAAAACAAGGGAAATAAAATAAATATTTCAAACAAAGAAACAGTTTTAAGCAAACCAAGCAAAAAAATGTAATATTGGAACTTGGCCAATATATCCGATTATAAAAGAAGAGCGCGCGCATTCTGGTTAAAGCATTTTTACAAAAACAACGATTCTTACGCCTTGCTGGCCGCCTTTTTAAAGGCGGCGACTGGCTTGTATCCGAACGTTGTAATGTAATGCTCGCTACGAGCATTACATTACAGCAACCCGTTCAGTTCATTAGCACATCGTAGCGAATATTCGCGTTTGAATGCTCCGTTCACGAGTGATCCACCATTCGTCTTCACATACGTCGAAAATGTCAGATATAGAGGTCGCTTTTGCATTTCTGGAAGTACGCTATTGTTATTTAAAGACGAAAAAAAGAAAGAACGCGTTCAGGTAACGAATTTGTACAGAAGCAGACGACAATCAAGAATTCACAGGCCAATACAAAAACTTCATTTGAATGAGTGCAACAGATTTTGAACACCTGGTTAACTTGGTCGGACCAAAAGTGGCCAAAGCAGACACTTCCTTTAAAAAGGCGATAACAGTAAGGGAAAGTTCCGCTGCTTTTTTTTAATTTTAGCTAACTTTGTTCTAAGCGACTCCAGTAGGCTGTTAATTTTTTTTTTACATTCTTCTACATCTATCCCCATTTCATCCTCCAGTTTGTTCCAAGCGTCATTTATTTTAATTTGTTAAAATTAATCCTTATGACGGGGATTCCCAAAGATTTGCTTTTTCTCTATATTTTAAAAAAAGCAGGGGGTTTTTTCACGATTTCCCCCTGCATCCTGATTCACACAAAAAAGCAAAACCTCAGAAAATAAATTTAATTTAAATAATAAAATAGGAAAAAACCACGACCTTCCATACGCTTGCAACGTCGCAAGAACAAACTGATTCACTGATTGACAAGCGCCGAACACTTCAAAGGGATTCGCGAAAAAACCGACAACCCGATGGAGCAGCTCGCCGAGAACGGCGCAGTTTTCTGTATTTACTGCGTGAATGTTCGATGTGTAACATGTTACATTACAACGTTTAGTTACAAGTCAGTCGCCGCCTTAACACGCTTCACCTGTATGTATCTATGTAATGGAATCTTTTAACTTAGGGGTTATAAGCAGTTGCAAGGCCGAAAAAAGACGTTTTTGAATAGTTTTTTTATAGAAAGGGACTTTATGGAACATATACAAGTAATAATTATTCATATAGTGTCTGATTTGAAGTTACTAATGGCACTTAGATCATAAAAAAATATTGATCTATACTGCTCCTGTAGACGATCTCCCGAAGGTCCTCCAAGAAAAGGTGTTTGGCGGTGATCATCATATCTCCAGTTTGGATTACCTTAAGTCAAAAAATGGGTCAGATTGATTTCTTTAGTCGATAGATGAATACTGGGATTGATCGAAGGACTGGTTAAAATTTCAATTTTTGATAAAATGACGACTGGGTAAAAAAAATCGATTTTTCGACCAAAATTTTCGCAAAAAATTTATTAGAAAAATAGAAATAATTGTCGGAAATCTTATTCCTTTGATCAATCCCTGAGAAATATATCTGAGAAGGTTGTGTTAAAATTTAAGATCGATCGCTTAAGCCGTTTTTGAGATCTCCTGATCACCGACTTTAAAAACACTGTTTTGAGATAAACGCGTTTAATGTTTCAGAAGAAGTTTACAAATAGTTGAACTTACATGGTATCGTCTATTCCGAAGCCATAAGATGTACCTTCTGCAGCATCACCAGCTTCTAAAAGATTAAGTTGTTGTTATCGACGAAAAAAGGAATAGGGTATCTCAGGTAGTGCGCGCTCTGAAAACAGCTGCTAACCTATTTTCTAATGCTTTGAAGCGTCCCTACAAATATGGGTATATCTCCGAAAATATTTAACGCATGGGTTTGAAATTTTAAGAGTATATACTTATACATTCTGGAAAAGCAAAAAAAAAAAAAATCGATTTTCTGAAAATCCTAACTGCGTATAACCTCTTAATTTTCACCAATTTCAAGAAGCCTGAATAACTTGAAAATTTATTTAGGGGTCAAGAGCCGATGACAATACAATTATTTCATAACTTCGTTTTAATGTCCTGACTAGGATTATCAGAATAATAAAAAAAACACTTTCTCAAAATGACAATACTTGGCGAATGCGCAGGCCAAAATAGCACAAAACGCTTTTCTACGAAGAATCCAGGCTACTGGCAACAAAATTATTATTTTTGGAGAAAAAGTTTTTCACTGACCTACATGTTGGGAGATCTATGGGGATTTTCTTTTTCATATGGAATTTGAACCGTATTTGCTGTATTTCCCGTCGGGGATCAAGGAAAAACTCACCCTGCCATTCAGAGGGTGGTGAAAGTGTAGTTTCGAAGTCTGGAGTAATTCCTATAACCCTTTTTTTTAGAATCACACGTGGTGACGTTGACCATATGGCGGTATAGAGCACAGGCTCGTGAGGGCAAAAGAAGGATCTGAAAGAAACCGGTTACATCTGGATTTTGTTGTTGCATTTCTCGACAACTGAATGTGCATTTGAATAGCTTCCTTAATTGAAATAGTCGAGAGCTTCGATAGGGTTTCGAGCTGGACTACATCGGAGTTTCTAAGAAATATGCTAGCCCCTCTCTTAACTCGATTTAACGGGAGTGTAACCAATGCGGAAGGGTTGCTCAGCCTCTTGCTAAGCTTTAGAGGGGTGAAGGCGAGCTGGCGAATGCCTTCTGAGCAAAGCCATCCGGGAGTATAACAGACCCCAATTTGCAAGTCAAGTCAAGTCAAGTCATTGTAGATGGTTACTTTTGTGGTTTTCACCATAAATCCCGAGGTACCTTAGAGTTTAAGAAATAAATAGTACTAGCACCAGTTTTTTTTTCTTTATAGTTTATTTTAATATTCAGGTTTTCAGGCCAGCCTCTAAACCCGATTTGAAAAACAAACGCAGGTCCATGCTGTTTTCTTTTAAAAATCTTGTGCAGTTTAATGCATAAAAACACAATCCTGTTTACTATCGTAAAAAAGGTCTGTCAATACTTCTTTCTTACTTATAACCAACCAAGTTTTGCAAGACAGTCATTTAACCTAGCGAGTGTGACTCTGAGAATAATCTTACAGAAAGAAAGCGTGTATTTTCCTTCTATTCTAACCTGTACATTCTTATGTTAAATCAGACCCTGCTTGAAATACTGTTATTTAGGTCTGTTTGTTTTTCAAAAATAGTTTAAACTATTTGCACTTTTTTACACACTTACAATTAGTCCTAAAATACACCTTCGATAAAAGCGCTTACGTATAGTCTGTCTCAAAGTATACCGTGTTAGCTCTTGCCTTCATTTATGGATTATACCTGCCGACAGCCATAAAACCGCGGATTGGTAGGTATTAAAGGACAGAACATTAGGGACGGACTTTAATAGTATAAATATTTATAATTTATTGTTTATTGAGGTAAGTATAATCTTAAAATTACATTAAGAAATTAAATATATGCAAAGTATACATAATTACATTTTTAATCTAAATATCTAAATCTAATTCTGTTTCACTATCAGAGTCATTATTGAGATTAATTACAATAGGATTTATGTTGTTTTGGATAGAAATGTAAGAGCCCTCAATTTTTATATGCTGTAGTGAATTTTTCCAGCTCTCAACTGGTATGTTAGTAATAACATTTTTTTATCAAATTTATAATACTGGGACTTAAAGTAGGTGTAACATTTTCTGCTCTGATCTTTGATTTTACTTGGTTCCACAAATGCTCTATGGGGTTAAACATACAGTGATACGGAGGAAGCCGTAAGACAGTATGCCTGGCCTGTTCAGCCAAATTATCACATACATATTGTTTCTTAATTGCATATAAATTAAGGACTTCCAAAAGTTGCGTTTTTTTGTAACTAAATTTAAAATAAATATCATTTTCTAACAAATATTTCTGGATTTCAGTTTTTGAACTTGATGAAGCTGGTGATTGTGTAGCAGACGGCTGTGGTAGCTTGCGTTATCCATGACAATAACACTGGAATATTTTTTAAAAAATAATTTTAAAACCAGCTTTCAAAGAGTTCTGCACTTGTATCCTCATGATAATCCAAGCAAGAATCCTTAATATTTTTTGCAGACAACAGCAAGCAGTTTGGGACAAATCTGTCTTCTGAACCAGCGTTTCCTTTTATTTGAAGGTGCTTTAGTCTGACAGTTTTGACTGGAATCAACCCATCCTTTGGATACTGTGTCGTGTGTATCGAACCATGTTTCATCAAGGTAAATTATGGATCTGTTTTCTAACCTATATCTTTTAATTTCTTGAAGGTAATTCAATCTCCAAGTGCGTAATCTGTGCGATTCCATTACTACTTGTCTTTTGTCTATTTTGCGGTATTTAAATCCCATTTTACAAATAACTCTATGGAGGGTGGCACGGCTAATATTTATATTGGTTTCGTCTTCGTCTAGCTTCTTTTTCAGTTTATCCAAGGTAGGAATAACTTCGCTTTCATAAAGACGATATATTTTCCTTCTTATTAGGTCCTGATCACTATTGTCTATACGGTGAGATTGAAAATCACTACGTTTTTTTCTTTTGTTCAATTCTTTACTAATAATAATATCCCTTATCGATTATATTGGAGTTTTTGTAAGTAGACAGGTTTTTTTAAAGCTTTTTGTTTAATTAGACCTCTACTGATTAAAGTTTCATACACATTTTTCACAACCTGTTTTGCATCTAATGACAAATGATTTCGACGCGACATAGTTATATTCTCCTAAAACAACTTTTTCGAAACGCACAGTAAAAACGGTTATTCAACACTGCCACTAAAATATTAGCCAAAATATTTATATGCCTAATGGTTAATACTCAAGAAATACCTGGCCCAGCCCTGCCCTTATGAACAAATGGGTTTACCCAATAACAATAGGTAATAAAATCGTTTAAGGTTTATTGGGGTATGGTCCGTCAAAAGCCATAACGATATACTTTGAGACAGATTACATAAAATGTATTTTTGCATAACAAATAAACCTATTATGGTACGTAGCAGACATTTATTGTATTTTTAACTGTTTCACAATGATCTTAGACCACTGTAGAAAGGTAGAAATTACTTAGTAAGTTGAAAGTGTAAATGATTTTAATTTTTATTTTAAGCTCATCGCTTCAGTCGATATCTGCCTAACTAATGAACCTATTGTATATGTGTCTAATACATTTCGCAAATAAAGTGAATTTGCCAAGTCAGTTTTAAACCAGTTTTACAGTTTAAATATTTCTACCATCCCTAAGTATTTAAAAACAATTAAGGTAAGTATGTATATAGTTTTTTAAAATATGTTTTTGTTGAAGTAATAATTGTCACGATTCCTTCATTTTTAATTACAAACATATTTTTGAATTTTTCGATTTTCTGTGAACTCACGAATATATTTATCCGGTTTAAAAATTAATATGTTCTTATCACAATGTTTTCATTGTGATCTTGTTTAGTTAAGTTTTTTTAACAAAAAGATATGTAGTTAGAACCAGTGATGTGTGAATTTTTGCCTTCTAGTGGCCAATAGAAAGAAAGGTTTTGTAAAGAACAGATATTTTTAATTTTGTTATTTTTTTACGTTTCGTGTGCTTGAAATGTGTTAAAACATAATAAATATTTAAATTTATTTTGCGATGCACCATAAATATTTATGGAGGAACGTAGTCTAATTGTGAAGTTCGCGTTTAAAACGAGTTATTTTCGCTTTTTTCCACAAAATATAATAGTTTCATGAAAGCTAGTGAATAGGTATTTTTTTTTATCTTCGCAAAAGATCTTTTCTCTTAATCTATTTACAAAATATACTATGATCGCGCGTCTAATTTAAAATTCGGATTTTTACTTATCTTGAGACAATCCATGAAGGCTTAGAACCTAAGTACTAACATACCGTGAGAATCAAAAGTAAATTTCAAACTGTCAAAATACTCGCTTCCTTCTTGCAATACTACAAGTCAATTTTCTAAAATAACCTAATATTTCGCCCGTGTTGATGCTAGTTTCCTAATGTTTGTCCAAAGTATATTGATAGTATCCTATTTCTGGGACTTAAAAAAAAGTATAAAACAAAATGCATTTTAATTGATAAAATAAGAATCAGTGCCAGGTAAACTTACTGGTTATTATAGATAAGATCATTAAAAGCAGACATAAATATGATAATGTGGAAATAAATATTCTGGCAATCAGCAGCGTCCCACTAAACAAAAAATCATCCTAAATACGTTACATTTATGTTTTCTTGTTCCTTTGTTACGCTAATCATCTTGAAACAATAACAGCGCCTTAAACCTAATAGTTTGTTATATTTTCTTCAACTTAACAAAATCGTAGTTACGTTAAAAATACAACGTTCTAGTTTCGAAACTTAAACGGCCTTGTTATGTATTTTGCATTGGTTAGGCCTAACATATTTTCTAAAACATCCACTTTATAACTTACGTTATAAAGAGGATTTTCTAAGGATTTAAATAGACGGTTTTTTTATGTTGATTATAAACAAACTAGTGTTTTGAAATGTTTCCATTATTAAGTTACCACTAAAAGATCTTTTGGATCCATAATGTGTGGTTTATGATAATAATACAGAATGTTTAATTAAATATGGTCGTAAATCGTATTTTGTTAACGGATAAATGTACAGCTTTAAAATAAAAAATTAGTATAATAAAGATGGCTTTAAGTCACTAAAGGTATTAGGCTGGCAACTTTATCACTAGGAGGCGCACGATACCAAGTATATTAAAAATGGCACACTTTTTATACAAATGTTGATATCAAAGTAATCAATCACGGAAATTACTAAACGATTTTTCACTCATTTCCGCATATATTATTATCTGTTAAACTTCTAGAGTGGGCAAAAATTTACTTTTATGCAAAAAAGCACTGACAAAGTGAAACATATTTTTTAAAAGGTATGCTGGTCAAATAAAAAATATTGGATTAATAATATTCTTTGTGTTAACGTTTTGTAAAACTAAAAGTGTATAATATCCTATCGATTATTAAAATCTCAAGAAATTATTTAATTAACAAAATTAAAAAATTGTTTACCTCAAAGTTTTAGCATTTTTATGTATAAAAGTAAATGTTGCGTCCACTCCTTTATTAAAGATGCCACTGAAAAAATATGGATGCAAAAAATTGTTGTGATAAATCGCCTGTTAATTTTGATAACCATTTTTTCGTCCACCCCAAAATAATACAATAGTTTCCGGTCTTATAACATAAATTACTACTATGTATGTAGGTAGGTATAAAGCAATCAAATTTTAATCTATACTTTCTTTAATTTATATGTATCTAGGGAATGGAAGGTACCTCCGAAACTAAATCTGGGCTTATTACCCCAATATTTGGGACAAATGGTAACTTTATTCTAAGGAAACGACTAATGCCGGATTTTCTAGATCTATGACTTAAAAAGCTGACCTTCAAAATTGGGATTTTTGGTCAGTTTATCTATATACCTACATACATAAAAACTAAAGTGTAGTACAAAATGGTGTAATATACTTACTTTCCGATCCATATTTCCCTTCAATATTACTTATTAAATTTACGACACAAAACACAATTGTTTTTAAAATATAGTAAGGTTATTGTACTATGTACTAATACTAGGAGGAGGAGGAAGGGACCTGAGTACCCTGCCTCCTCCCCATCAGGCATACGCCACTAGGATACTCTTGCCAACGGTCTTTTTTCAAAAGATTTTTTTAGCATTCATGGATTTTCTAATCAGACTAGACATTACTTAATCAATTAAATATCTGACTTTATGAAATCCCAAAAATTACTCTACATTTTTTGGTGTGCTTGAGTCGCTTTCATGCCGAAGGCCCCATCCTGCTGGAGGCCTCTCCTAGGGCTTTTTGCCCGACCTGCCACCTTATTGTTCCGCCACTGCTGGCGACGTATCAATTGTTAAAATATTTTATTTAGACAAATAACACTTATTAGAGATTTCGTTACAAGTCTGAATATAAAAGTGTTATCATATGTAAACAGAACCTCCACTTAACTTTCTGTTTTTTATATTTGTAAATAAAAAAAGACAATTAATTTTTTTCATATTGTTCCGTGACACCCCGTATAAAAACACGTATCCTGGTTTTACACCTTTTTATTGCAAATCAGGTTCACAAACGTTTCTATGGTAACAAAAATTCAACGTAACGTTATTGTGACAACTGTTTAACCTTTAACTATCTGTCAACTTCTTATCTCTGTGAAATGCAAAACTAAACTGGCCCGTGCGGATTTTCCTCGCGCTTTTTATAGTGAAGTGGAAAAGAATGGAAAAGTCTGGAAAAGTCTAGAATTAGCTGGAAGGATTCTTTTACTACAGGATGTAAGAAAAGTGTAAAAAGGATGTCTCCAGCGCCCTCAGGATAATCCGCAATGACCGTCGAAAAAGGGAAAAACTAAGGTAACCTATTTTAAATAAATTATTAACCTAAATAAAATAATTCTAACCTTTTATATTTCTAATAACTAAACACTAACTAAAGTCTGTAACAATATGTACAAACAACAGACACATGTTTAGGGAGCAAAATATCTAAATTTTATTTATTTATTAATTTTATTGATTATCTTCATCAATTTAAATATAACAAAAGTCAACAAATTTAAATTTTTGTAAAGTAGCTTTGATGAAAATAAAAAAAATGATAAGCTAATTACTATAACACGTACAGTTTTTTTGATATAAGGAAAAAAAAAGGGAGACGACATATTTTTACAATCTAATATATTTGTTTAATATAAACATACAAAACATGTGGAATCTATGCAAAACATTACTGTGGATTGGTTGTTATGAGAATAAAACATATATTGCACGAGATAGGATACAGAGACAAAAACGTTTACTTTTTCCTTTTGTGTTCTGTAGCATCATCCCTTTTTAAAAACCAGGGCATATATTTCGTAATTTAAGCGTTTTTTTTTTGCTGTATTGTTATTGATTTGGTCCAAAAATGGAGTTTTATCGTTTTTCCGTCGACTCTCCTTTTGTTTTAAATTAAACTATTAAAAAAATGATAAATGTTAAGCCCCTTATAATCTCTATGAACTGTTACGTTACATACATCGACACGTGTTTGCTTCTTCATCTTTAAAGTATCCAAACTGTAAAACCTGCTATTTGCAGAGGCCTTTCCTTTGTCTTTGGATATTTCTGTCTCTTATGGCCAGTTGCACCAACAATTTTAAGTAACCCTTAGGACAAGGTAATCCTTAAGATGGCTAAACAATGTAATTGGTTACATTGGAGATTAAAGAAATACTTAACGCTAAGGGTTCCTTAAAATAGTTGGTGCAACCGGCATTACTAATAAACTGCCTTTTACTTCGCTTTACGAACGTTAGTAAAAAAGTTTTTAAACTTTATTTATAAACCCTTATATTAATCCGTAAGAAATGTATTTATGGTTTTATTAGATGAGTTATGAAATATTGATAAGGTAAATTTTTACCTACAATGAATGAACATTATATTTATTCGTTATAAATAATATATTATTTATTGTATATAATGCGGGATTTACAACTATTTTCATAATTTTTAAACACTTTTTTATAAATTGTTTGAGATAAGGCTAGAATTAAATAGTAACGTCAGTTCGGAATGATGTCGCAACAGACTTAACCAATTTTTATCAATACCTCCAGCCTATTATTTGTCATGACTCCATGTTTCAGAATATGTATTTTTAGTCCTCAAGAGACTATAATTTTACATGTGGGACATTAAATAGTTTAAAGGGAGTGCCTTCCCTTTTTAAGAGTTTTTTTTTGCATTTTCTGCAGCTGCTTTCCAAGAAAGCCAATTACAACGCAAATAATAGATAACGGATCTAAAGTGTGGCATGGACTGACTAGCTGCGCCGTTTTTTATATAAAATATCTTAGCGGAGCGATTCCGTAAGTCTATCGTGTCGTTTTTTTTTTGGCGTAGAACCAGATCAAACCTATTAGGTTTCTTTGAGTATGTCACCGGGCACATGAAATCGTGTTTTACATTTTTTTGTGGTCTCGAACTTTTTAAATTAATAAAAAGTGATCTTTTTTAACTTTATAAAAAAATTGATTTTTTTGTTTCCACCACCCTTAACTTTAAAACTATCAAAAAGATACCGAATTTTTTTTGTGTCAAATTAAAGCCCACACTGTGGCGCTTTTAACCTTATAAACAGTTTGGGCACAATTCGCACTTTCATTCCTCTAAAAATGATATAAACTAAAAATATATTTTTAGTATTGAAATTTTCACCAATCGATAAACTTTTTTATTTTTTTGAAAATATTTTCATACATGCAGCGAAGAAAATATAGCCAAATAATAACAAAAAGTTTTGAAAAAAAAATTTCCTAGAGCGTATCGTTTGGCAACAGCGATTTTTTTTTCAGATAAAAAAGTATTATCGGGACCCAATAGCCCCGCATGCGGATAGCGTGCGTAGTTAGAATAATACATTAGTAGTGGTGATTGTCAGGAATTTAGAGTGTGCTGTATATATTTAAAATTTTAAAACAATGAAGCGAATTATTTGTAAGAAAATCGTGTATGATGGATACAAATCTGTTTTGCAAAGACCTAGAACAGCTATTCTCAACCGCTGGTCGGCGGACCACCATGGCACAAGTGGTCCGCGGAGAAATTTTACTGGTCCGCGGACAATTTTCGATCCACTGAAAAAAATTTACTTATTAAAAAAAAACAATAATAACTAAACTTTGGTCCGCGGGCCAAAAAGGTTGAGAAACGCTGACCTAGAATACAGGGGTTGTTATCCCATTACTATTAAGTGCTGAAAAAAGGCAGGACAATCTAGCAAAAAAATTCTGTCAAAAAAATGATATTTTAAATGGCGAAATTAAAATAAAATATCATAAAGACTGTCGTAAAACTTACACAGATTCTCAAAACTATTATCATAATTTGCAATCAGACAGTGGCGCCACGCCGGTCCTTTAAAAACTTAAATGCGATAGTTTTAATATTAGACAAATGTGTTTTGCAGCAATAGTAAAAATAAAAAGAAGAAAAGTTATATAAAAAAAATCTGTTTAAACAAGTAATTTAAATATTATTAGGTACCTTCACAGTATAGTTGGTACCTTTATATTGAATTTATATTTTGTACTGAAACAAAATACGAATTTCAATTTTATCCTTATAAATCCTGTTAAGAGTATTTATGTTTTTACATAGTACTGAATCTTTTTAGGTAGTAAAAGCTACCTATTAAAAAAGTAATAAAGCTGCAGGAATAGAAACGACATTAATATGATATCTAAATTACGTGGCTATAAAGAATTATTTTGCGTTTGGTGAGAAATATCATAAATTATGTTACAGCCACTACATCTCTGAAAGAAACATAAAATCGCACAAAAATAGGAAAACGGTTTCCGAACCTACCCGAAAATAGTTCGACAATATCTACCTTTTCTGCGAGTATTGGTAGTGATGTTCAGATAGATCTTTTACTTCCTGAAGAAATGTCCAAAATTTAAACTTTATTAAAGCTGCTGCCATAATACGTAGTGCAATGGCTTTATGTCAACCAAATTGAATTTCCAACATGTACTTGTGTGAAAGAACTAAAATGTTGTAAAAGGAGTGTAAATTTCGTTCCTGCAATATCATTATTAAAATTTTAAGGCAGAAATGGATTAAATTTACGTAAAATGCTACTAATGAAGCGCCTAAATAACTACTTACATATTACATTTTTGGGTCTGTAAAAAAAATCACCCACGAATTGGACGATTTTTAAATTTGCAATGTAAAATATTCTTTAAGTATTATTATTTAAGGCAAAAAATGCGGATGATGTAGTTTTCACCAAGAAAAGCGCAATAAAAATTCTAAAAAATTGGTCATTATTTGACATTTTTATTTTAACTATTTACGATTTGTAAAATAAATTCATGCATCGCTTCAAGACGTTTACAGTGTTGCTAAATGGAAATATTATTAATTTATAATAAAAAACTTTGCCGTTACCATAAGGATTATTTTCATTAAATCAAAAATATTTGAATTTCAAGCCAATTTCCAAATATAATTAGGAAAATAAAAAGCCGCTTTAACTAACCAGCACTAATTATGACCGACCAGAACTGGCGCATTTATAATAAAAATTACAATTTAACGAGGAAAACCTAACCGGAACTAACCAGAACTAGATCATAGTTTGAAAGGTTGTTGTTTGTTAGTTCTGGTTAGTTTTTTTTATATAAAAAACAACCTTCAATAATAACAAATAATTACAAAAAGTCTGGCAACATTGCTTATTCAAGCAGCATTGAGACATGTCAAAGAATAGCTTCGTATCATCTCTTTATATGGAAAAAAAAGAATTATATATTCCTGTTTAAAAATACATTTTAACGAAGCCTTAGTTTATATTTATTTAATGTATGTACTATATTTTCAAATTTAATTAAAAGACACCAGCATCCGCAATTTTTTGTTGCTAAAAATGTTTAAAAAATAATGAAGTTTTGAATGTATAATCAAAAAAATAACGAATCCCACGTAAGTGGTTTTCTTTTCCAGCTAACTTAACCAATAAAAAAAAGTTGAATAAACCTACTAATTAGGTGGGGTAATTAATAACAATGATTGATATTTTTGTATGAGTTTAAAAATCTACCTACCTGTTTTGGATATTTAAATTTTTTCTTTTCTAGCTAACCTAAGCAGCCCTTAGATCTGCGTTTAAACCTGTGATACAAACTTCAACTACCTACCTACTACACTTCCACCGGACCGTAAGATCTTTGTAGTCGGCCGGCTCGCTAAGCCAAGCGCGCAAAAATATGACTTTGGCCGTTAAAAAAATATCACTTACTCAATACTATAAAGAAAGGAATCCTAAAAAATTTTTGTTTTAAAAACTTTTTTTAAACATTAACAACAATTTGTACGCAGCATGTATGTATAAATTTTCAATAATAAACTTTTCTCGATTGCCTAAAATTACGCTACTAAAAATAACAATTTTGAGTTTCGTACTATTCTAAAAAATTTGGCAAAAAAATATCAGCTTCAAGTGGGACGTTGTTTGAAGCGCTATTGTGTCTACTTTAATCTAAAAAAAATTAACTTGATAGCATGAATATTATTAAAGATAGAGCAGTGGAGAAGTTAAAATGGTGTTTTTATTGAAAACCGATTTTTGGGTTTTTCGAAATAAAAAAGCTCTGACCACTAAAAAATGTCGTAAAAAGTGATTTCGTGTACACGATTACCTTATTAAAGAATTAATAAGTCTGGTTTGGTTCTACGCCGGTTTTTTTTTTTTCTTGATAACTAAGCGACTTTTCTTCCAAATTTTACTCACTATCTACTATCATTGCATTGTTAAACATTTAAATATTTTAAAATGATAGGTATTATATTATACAGGGTGGGTCATAAATTTTTACACATTTGAAATCGTTCTTGTTAGTTTTTTTTTAGTTAGTTTTCGTTTAAGAAATTAGAGTGCACGTAATATTTAATCATGAGTTTAAAAACTTGAGGAAACCGCGTGACTACTAATCAAAAGCAAACATGGCAACCACGTAGAAGGATGAGCGAAAACAATACGTTTAGACGCTGTTATAATTATACCTCCCTTCTCTCAACTTTTTTGGGGGTTATCTTAAAGTCGGGTCTATGTAAATATCTCAGTTGTTAATAAGACCACTTTTTTCAAATTTTAGAGGTTGGTCGACATTTAAACACGAATAGTATGAGCTGGTTAATAATTATTATTTTATGGTTGTAACGCGCATTCTCACAGTTCGATTTTAGTTGATCAACTTAACTGGAAAAATGAAAATCAAATGAAAATTACTGTGAGAACATAAGTTGCATTTTAATCGTTCATGTTTTGTTGATTAAATAAAAGATTAATCCATTCAAACTTTATTGTTAAAGTTATGAGTCATCTACATTTTTTAGACGAATTGAATTGCATTTAACTCGTGTAAACATTTATTTATCGATTTGAAATAGGTCTCTTTAAGTTGCAGAAGAAACAATATGACTTTAAAGTGGTTTACGGGCATTCAATTTATGGAATTATTTCATAGACTCTCCCTGGAAATAAAGATCCTGAAGAAAATGCATTATTTTGTTGTTTCAGAGATGTAGAAAGTGCTTTTTGCATAACAGTAATCTATTTTTAAATTTAGCGCCAAAGTTGTAGTTCTTAAACTTTTGTTAAGACATTTAGAGTAATTTTTATTTCTTTCTTTTTAGCAAGTTCTTTTAGAAAAGTTTTAACCCAATCGTGTATCCAGAAACGGCATTTTAGTGATGTCTATACCATTTTGACATACTTTTATTAGTTCCTTAATCAGTAAACTAGCAATATCTTTTACACCTGCATGAAAAAATGCATTTGTCGCCATTTTTAAGAAACTAGTTTTTCCAATTTCGCTTGAAATGTGTAAACCAAAAACTTAAGGTATTTTCTGTATTGTTGTGGCAAATTTATTTATTAAAAAATATATTTGGGATTCACGCTGGATAACACAACTATGGACTAATTTCGAGACATTTTTTTTTATTAAAAAGCTTAACGTTTCAGTTACAAATATGTAAACGATTTCAAAATATAAAAATTAAACAATAATTGTAATTAAAGTATTTAAATTTTGCTTTTAATATTAAATACATATATTCTAAGAAACTATTATATCACAAACTTTTTAAAAAACTACAGTTATTTTATATTACGAAAAAAGAGACAAAAAATCTTATTTATTTTTTATTTTGATATAAAGGGTCTTGGCGCATAAGAGGGGGTAATCGGCCTTTTTACTTTTTGAAATCTTATCCTTAGAGTAAAAAGATGTGCTTCTTTTTTTTTTTTTTATTTACGTAGGTAGTGTTTTATTGAAACATAAAGATTTTTCGTCTTTTGCTAATATCTCAGCCGCATTAAAAGATTTTTAAGTTTTGCTTGCGCCAAATTAAAAATCTTCGAAGCGGATAAAGCACACTTTTTTTAAATTTTGGCGGGAAACTTTTTTTAGGTTTTAAAAATGTTTAATTTTTTTTAACAAAGCCTATTGACCCACGTTATAATGAAATGAATATAATTATGTGATGTGTCTTTAGTAGACCTAGCTTCATAAATTTTTTCATAGTTTTTGAAAGGGTCATAGGGGGTCAAAAAATTCAAAATCTATTTTTTTTTCTATTTTTTAATATTTTTTTAGAAAAAATTTCAGATTAATTTTTTTTTATTTTTTTGAAGAATCGAAGTTTTAAATAACTTTTGGATTAAGAAGTAATCAAGAAAAATAATTTACAAAATATTTGAAAAGTACTAACAAGTAGAGGAAAAGGCCCCGCAGTTTTCTTATGAAAAATTGGTTGCGGCCAATTTACATAGTAATAGTTTTCAACACGCTGATCAAAAGTCTTCACGGGCACAAAACCCGAAAACTTCTCCAATCCCCCAAAAATCACCCTTAATGGTCCTTGGGGATTTTTCTTATGGAAAACGGGTTTCGACCAATTGTTTTTAAAATTTGCATAGTGATAGTTCTCAACACGCCGATCAAAAGTCTCCACAGGCCCCTTCAACCCTCCAAAATCACCATTAAAGGTCGCTGGGGATAATTTTGCTGGTAGTTTGGTTAATTGCTCTGCGGATTTTTGAGAGTGTTGTCGAACTAAAGCCACTTAAATAGATACAGAGCTACAGCCTTACATCTCCTGTACCTGGATTTCTTACGGGGTATGTAATCCCTCCAATACCACCTCCCCTGCCTTCAGACTCCAATCTCACCAACTACTAAATAGTCTGCTTTCCTGTTGACGGGTGGCGAAGCCATTTTATTATGAATTCCATTCATTGGCCAGTTGTATCCCAAGCAGCATCAAAGTAGCAGAAACCGAGATCGGAGCTTCGAATAAGTCGTTGTTACGTAATTATCACTAAAAAAACGACTTTCAAGTTTTTCCTACTTTCATTAAGACTTTTTGGTAATTCTGTAGTTATTATTACTACAATTTGGAACTCAAATAGTTTAAGTACTTCTAGGTAGCTTTTGAAGTTTCTGGTACGTATCTACTCGTTGTCGGCATTATTAGTTAGTACGAATCGTTTCACTACTTCTTGGTGTTCGAAGGCCCTCCCCTTTGCTGTATGTCATATTTTTGGGCCAAAACAAAATTTGTTTTGTTCCCATTTATGTGAAACAACTATAAAATATATGCCACGCTTTTCTTGTGTAGCCACAATTTTAAAAAACGACATTTTCTTATTGTATCTTTGCAAACAAGGTTAAAATACGTGCAGCTTGCACAAAACGCTACAATGCACTTATTAATTATAGGTTAAAGTTCCAATTGGAACGTTCTATTAATAATGGGTACTTTATCGTGGCTTCGGCAGCTTTGATATGGTTTTGTAGTTATCGCGACTATATGGTTTGAAATATCTACAACAAATATTCTACTTAATGGTAATAATGACTTTAAAGTGATAAAATTGTAGTGGCTGCAACTTGCAGTAAAGTGGCAAATCCTTTAAACACACCTTATGTAGTAAATACCACTTTAAAGTAATTTCTGTAAA
The DNA here is from genome assembly GCA_019359885.1 of Listronotus oregonensis. NCBI lineage: Eukaryota > Metazoa > Arthropoda > Insecta > Coleoptera > Curculionidae > Listronotus > Listronotus oregonensis. The sequence continues at coordinate 27,635 of JAHBCN010008037.1, forward strand.
AATTCGCCATATTTACTGACAAAATGTAGGACGCCATTACATTTATTTTAATTTCCTAATAGTATTACAATTATGGAATCGTCAAAAAATCACAAAAAACAAATTAAAGCAAAACTAAAGGGCGCGTTGTTTTTATGAATCTATCGCCATCACATTTTACAAAAATTTTTAAATCGTTTTAAATTTTTATGTACTCGAAGCTCGTGGATCAGCAAAGTTTTTTGTACCCTACGAGCGATAATATTTACTTAAACATAAAAATATTACTTCCATTATAGTTGAGGAGGCTGAATAACGACGGAAGATACTATTAAACCCTATCTAAACATGTAAGACAAAGAAAAAGCGAACAAATCTTATAAAGTAGCGGCTCGGGTAGCGGTGACCACGCCGCTACCTTCCCACCACGTAGTTGGAACGTAAGTGCGATGTACCGGTATAAGTTCCAAGGTAGTAATTTTTACGAAACTATCACTTTCAAAATGTTCCCCATTTTGGTCGTAGGCACGTAATGGGACCGTAGTTACGACGTTCCCTACTAGTAACCACAACTTTAGAGTTCCCAACAATAGTCGCGGCGTGGTAGCAACGACTGAAATTGCTGCTTGGGATATCCACATGTTACCCTCCAACCCAAATAACTGGATACCCACCCACGCCCCTACCCCAAAGTCTTGCCATATAAAGTTTCTGCTTACAGATTTTGAACTGTAACTATTTAAGTGGCTACAACTGGACCACATTATCAAAATTCCGCAGAGCAATTGAACAAACTATCAGTCAAAATCATCCCTAGTGACCTCTGAGGGTGATTTTGGGGGAGTTTTCGGGTTTTGTGTCTGTGGGGACTTTTGATCAGCCTGTTAAGAACTATCACTATGTAAAGTTTGAAAACAATTGGCCAAAACCCATTTTCCATATAAAAATCCCCAGTGACCTTCGAGGGTGATTTTAAAAGGGTTTTCGGGTTTTATGCCCGGAGAGACTTTCGATCAGCGTATTGAGAACTATTACTGCGCAAAGTTTTTGGCCGAAACCCATTTTTCATATGAAAAAAAACCCAGTGACTTTTGAAGGTGATTTTGGGGTGGGTTCCAGTTTTGTGCCTGTGGAAACTTTGGATCAGCGTGTTGAGAACTATCTCTATGCAAAGTTTGAAAACAATAGGCCGAAACCCATTTTCGATAGAAAATTGCGGGTCCTTTAAAAACAAAAAGAAAAATATTTCAAAAAAAAATACTAAAATTATTTTTTTTTAAATATCGAAACATCACATATATTTTTTTATCATAAGGTGGCTAATAGGCTTTGTTAAAAAAAAAAAAATTAAGCCTAAAAAAAATTAATTTCTTGCCAAAAATTTTTAAAGACCTTTACTTTGGAGCAAGCAAAACTAAAAAATCGTTTAACGCGGCTGAGATATTTGAAAATAAAACGAAAAACCTTTATGATTTAATAAAACACTTTCTGAAGCACCTAAATCAAAAAAACACGTCTTTCTATTCTTAACAAGCTTAGCTTGGTGAGATTTCAAAAAGTGAAAAGGCCGATTACCCCCTCCCTTATGCGCCAAGGCTCTTATTCTAGATACTTTATGTTTTATATGCATTACAAATGAGCCCTTTGAAATATGTTTTTAGAGTAAATAAATGATTCTCTTTACACAGAACATTTTTTTGACATTTTATTTAAATTTGTTTTAAGTGAATTTATAATACCATATTGTGGTAAAAAAAAACAAATATTAAATTTTCACACAATGTTATACAAATAGTATCAGATAGATAATAATTGCAACCATAAAAGATATTGCAGGATAAATCGATTTATAGATGTGTTATAAAAGGAGATAATATTTTGGATTGTAACAATTGAGTTCATTAAGTCGCTGACTAAACACCGCATTTAATTTTTCTTGTTAATATAAATTAATTGTGTGCCAAGAACAATTAAAATTTGTAAGTCAGTGTTTACCTATTTTGTCATCTTTAGTTTAGAGTAGTTTTTTTGGTATTTTAGTTTATTCGGGCTCGTTGACTTTATCACTCAAACTGATTGACTCTGGGTAATGTATTTACTTAATTATATCATATATTATTATTATGTTGATTTTAATTGTAATATTTGTCTGTCAAATCAAGAGAATTAAGCGATGATGACTTAACGGGCATTTTATTTTTATTTTTAAGATTCTATAGGACCCAATATTATTTTTTTCGCTCGAGTAGTACAGTTTCAGAGCTTCTTATATATATTCTAATTATGATAAAATGTGTTTAGGTTTAAATTGTAATGGGATATTTTCCTGAAGCACTCTAGATAGGAACACTTAAACTTTTTACTCTAAATTGTATCACAAAATAAATTTTGTTTATCTGATTTTTTAAAATTTTTTATAAGGATAGATGTTTAGATTGTCTAGCATTTTTTTAGGAAAAAATGCACTTGTTGATTAGTTAGCCAAAACACAGGCGCTTTGGTGTACAGGGTCTTTGATTATATTTACGTGGCTTCTAAGACCTTTATTTTTGAGGAAAGAAAAAAATGTTTTATATAAAAATTGTAGGATTTTTTCTATTATAATCTTTTGAAATTATCAGTAAAAAAATATCGACATAAAAAAATGGAAAAATATAGGGAACTTCAACTTTTTTAAAAAAAACCTCATATTACGCTACAACGAAAATTGTTTTTTGGGAATACAAACTAAATAGTTAAAATGATAAATTTTAACTTTTTTTTATCCTATATTAGTAAGAACCTAATTTCAACCCCTCTACTTTATCAGTAAATCTCAAATTTCAAACACTATACTGTAAAGAAGCAAATTGCGGTATAGGGCAGTTACTAATATATATATTACGTAACAGTTCCAAATCGATTACGAGCCCCAAAAATCTTGAAAACTTTCAAAGATTTTACGTAAAGCTGTATGAAACAAATAGCATCGCCTTGACAACGCAAATGTTTGTATTATTATTTGTATTGTTACTTAAAGTTTACATAATCTTCTGCTTTTATTTATAAAAACTAAACATAAAGTCGTAGAAAAGTATAGTACACAACTATGGTAAAATCTTTGAATAGTACTCGCTCACGCTCGTAGTAATTTTCGAAATTTGTGTAATGGGCTTTTACTCTCGTATGTAATATTTCATTACAATAATCAATAGTCAAATTTATTAAAACAATTTTATTGTTTTAAGCTTTTCTTGATACTAATATGATTTTTTTTTTCGATTTATTTATATTTTAAGCTTAAATATCTCAAAAATGGTTTATCCAAATGTCATCAATGAAATTTGAAAATATTTACATTCATATATTCATTATAGGGCATAATTTACAGGGTGTTCCATTTAAAAAAGCTGAAATTGCCTATATTTTTCCATTTTTTTATTGCGATATTTTTTAACTGATAATTTGAAAAGATAATATGGAAAAAAACCTATAAATTTTATATAAAACATTTTTTTCTGTCTTTAAAAATAAACGAGAATATAATCAACGACCCTGTACAACCTATACATTGATAGCATTATTTCTCAGTACATGAATTTTTATGAGAAATTTATTTTTAATTCAACAAGCTATAAAAAAATAAGGTTTGTTAAAGGCAAAATAGGCCAAATACAAAAGACCAAATTAAAAATCAGTAAACTTTTTGATTTTTTTACTTAGTTAGTTTGTCCATATATGTTAAAGATGTGATTGTGTTAAGATACTTTTATGATGACAAAATAAAAAAAAACTTAAAAAAAATGTTCAACATTTTGGTAATAAACCTGTTTCTCAATATTTTTTTTAAATAATTTAATAGCATTATTTCTCAGTGCATAAATTTTTATAAGAAATTTATTTTTAATTCAACAAGCTTTAAAAAAATAGGGTTTGTTACAGGCAAAATAGGGCAGGCCAAATACAAAAGACCAAATTAAAAATCAGGAAACTCCTTTTTACTGTAAAAAAAGTAAAATGTACTGATTATTTTTGTTTTTTTTTTACTTAGTTAATTTGTCCATAATATGTTAAAGATGTGATTGTGTTAAAATACTTTTATGATGACAAAATTTAAAAAAAAAACTTTTAAAAAAATGTTCGACATTTTGGTAATAAACCTGTTTCTTCATAAAAATTGATCAATAATTATATTTAAAACCATTTTAATTTCGTTTTTATCAATTACAATATTTTTAATAGTTTTTGTTATTGTTTGCACTTTCTTTTATTTTACGTTTATGTATAGTTTCCTTTACTAAAATACTGGAAGCATTCCTGCATATTATCAATTGCATGTTGACAGATTTTTGATTTGTGGAATTCTGTGTTTTTTTATTATATGTTTGTTGTTTCTTTATTTGTTTGGCTAATGGTCCTATATAAATTTATAACATTCACAAGGGATTTTATAAATAACATCCTTTGTAATTTTGTTTAAATCGAATAATTTTGTTTATGTATATTTGAGATTTAATAGTATTTTGTGTTTTACAAATACTGTAAATGTTAAATTTATTACCTATTCGTTGAATATTACTTCATAAACCGGCAATTTATAGTAAAAATAAGTTTGAAATTGGTCTATTTAAATTTGTTTTTTTTAATTTAACAATTTATGAAATCAAGAGGATAAATATTTTAATTTAAAATATTTAAAAAATTCCTATTCTGTGTTTATTTCAGAACAAAGTATTTTAGTTCTTTGGAATACAGTTTTTCCAATTCCATTTTTAGTCATTATTGAGTGACTTAAGTTAAGTATCTGTTTGTTGTGTAGTTTTATGTAAATTTTGGTTTTAAAACTACTTAAATCTTTTTATGATATAAAGTTGCAAAAGATAAAAAGAAAAGTATGATTAATTTCTTATCTAAATATTCTGAGCGTTTTCCACTAAACTATAGCTTTAAATACTTTCATCGGCAATTTGGGATACTCAGTATGGTAATAATTTATGAAAATATGACTAATACCTATTTAAATAATAAATTTAAAGATTTGCAACTAGTCTTATCTGCTAATTCCTTTTATGACGATTTTCCCGAATTAGAACATACCTTATAATATAATTTATAAAGTGTAATCTTTTAATCTTATACAACCAGATCTTATATTTATCGACATTATTAAGTTAAAATATTGCTTTTGTTAATTACGTAACATACGTTAATATGATGTACTTCAGGAAAAATCATATTTTTCTTTTTCCAACCACACTACATCCTGTATTATTAATATTATGAATCAATACAATAAATTTGGTTTAAGATGAGTTAACCAAATATCCTATAGTAATTTATAATTTAAAGTATACAGGGTGTAGTGTGGTTGAAAAAAGAAAAATATGATTTTTCCTGAAGACAATCATCCATAAGTTCGAAACGGTCGCAGACCCATGTGGTTATACATCGTTGAAAAGGTCTTTTAATTCTTTATATAAATTTGGTATCATATACGGGGGGATGCATTTAAAAAACTCAACAAATTTTACGATAGACAAAACATGGCAACATTGTAACATTTTTAAAATTAAAAAAAAATTGCCAGCTAATATAGATAAAATAGGCTTTTGTAATTCTTTTTACGTAAACAAATTTTAAAAACATGAATATTTACTGTATTTGTATTAATTTAAAAATAGGTCAAAAATTAAAGAAAAACTTCAATAAATCCAAAACGTCGCGACACAGACCCATACTGTTATATATTGTTAAACTTGTCTTTGGAGGCGCTATCTAAATATATAATAATATATAGGGTGTCCCATTTAAAATAAGGAAGTGAACACAGGTGGCCAACACAATGAACATTTGTGAAATTGGAATTAATTAAAAGCATAAATTATTCCAAGAAACTTTTGTCCAAACTTTTTCTCAAAAGTCTGTAGTTTCTGAGAAAATGTACAGCACCCTAATAAAATGCCCACCCTGTACAAGCAAGCCTTCCCTTCATTTGACAGTTTTAATATATATTACAGTCTAATGCTTTTACGTTTTTAATCCGATTAACATAAAATTTGGCATAAAGGTACCTTATATGGGTATTTTCTAATTGATATCAATATTTAATAGGGCGATTTTTGGGGTCCATTTTAAGAAGAAAACTTCATATAAACGTATGTCCTAAACACTGGCGTAGGTAAGAGGGGGGTAGAGGGGGTAATTACCCCTCCCCCCAGGAGTGTTAAAAAATATTTTAGGTTATACAAATTAAAATCTGCAATAAGCTATAAAAAAAATAAAAATTAATAGGATTTAAAAAAACCAAAATTATTGATCTCTTTATATAATTTTCTTAAAATTAACTGTTTATTTCTTCTTTCAATTATATTTTAACACTGCAATAACTAGATCGGCAGAACATACACGGGCTTTAATACAGATATTAACAATAGATAAGTTGTAAAAAAATAAATTTATATGTACAAGGCAACAGTATTATAGCTATTCAACACATGTAGCCAAAAACCGAATTTTAAGGTATGTAATCTTTTTAAATAAATACAACTAATTTCCTTTGACTCCTTGGATAAAAATACAAAGAAAAATCCTATAAACATAGTCCCAAACTTTATAACTTTTCAATTACAGGGCTGTTAAGTTTAAATAAATATATATTTCATTTTTTAAATGTGGATAAACACTGACGCATGAAATTAGGGATAGATGTTTATATTTTCCAAGACTTTCTTAAAATAATATTTGTAATCATGTACTACCCTGGAAAAGGGTTAAGTTCTGGAAGCCTTAACTTTTTTTTTTCATTGTTTCTTATTCTGGGGTTCGAAATAAGCAATTTCAGAAATAGCATGTAAAGACTTTACTTATTCAGAAACGTTTTTGTTTAGTGCATTTTATTCGTAAATTGTGCCATTTTGAAGTAAAAAAATGTAATACATGTCTGCAATATAAATTAGCGATATAAACAGTACAATAAAAAGACCATGGAGGATTGCAGATTTTAACCCTTTCCCAGGGTAGAAAATGATTAAAAGAATCGTTGCAGAAAAGCCATAGAAAACATAATCATCTATCCCAAATATCAAGGCTCAATGTTTATTCACATTTATAAAACAAATTATTTGTTTTTTTTATTTTGCGCTTTGTATTTCAAAAGTTTATTATTTTATTTATTATTTCGTCTTTTCATTTAAGGGATCTGTGAAATTTTTTGCAAATAAAGAAACATATATGAAATATATATAAAATATATAAAATTATCTACGCCACTGGTCCTAAACGTCTTAACTTTGGAGATATAAGGTGGTATTTTTTTTTAATAAATAATTTATTAATAATATCTGTAATACCACTTTAGATTTTTTAATAAAATTTGGCATTCATGTACTATGTACCAAGAAACATTTTTTAGTGTAATACATTTCTTTTTATTTCTACCTGTGGTACAACACTGACTACTCTTAAAATATATATTTTTTTAAATCCCCAACCAATTTTAAGCAAAGCTGATCACTTGATTTTTTCAATCCGATGAACGGTTTTCGCTTAAAAAAATAAAAACCTTTCTACATGATCATAACTATATAGGTAAACAATATCACTAAGCAGAGAAATATCTAGATGTAATTTTTCTAGGTGAAAATCGTGCTTTGGAATTTAAAAAATCTGCTCCTAATTTTTTTAGTCCGACGCACGATTTTGACCTAAAAATAACTTTAGATATTTCTCAGCAGGGTGATATTGTTTTTAATTTTTTTAGGCGAAAACCGTGCATTGGATTAAAAAAAAATCAAGTAATCAACTTTGCATAGAAATGATTGGGGATTTCAAAAATATTTTTTATTTTAAAAGAAATCAGTGGTGTACCATTAATGTTTGCCAAAATAGTCAGATCAAATTCCGTACGAACGCCACTGGTGGAAATAAAAAACGGATACTTTATTTTTAAAAATTTTACCACCTGCATCTCAAAAGTTAAGACGTTTAGGACATACGTTCATATAAAGTTTTTGTCTTAAAATATACTTAAAAATCGCCCCCTTAAATATTTAAAAATCTCAATAACATATTAGTCTCGCCTGCAGTTTAATTAAACCTATATTCTTAACGAGACTTTCCTTACCAGAGAGCGCAATAATAATGCAACTTTACAATATTCAGAGTACCGGGGTAGCGGGCGGAGTGGCGGGAGGGCGAGCGAGAGTGCGATGCGTACATGCGGCGGAACGTTACCTTAGTCGTCGATCGGTCGCGAGCCGCGGCTGTGTATTTGGGATTTGTCCCTCCCCACCTACACTCCGCAAAAACGGACCGCACGAACGTTGACAGACTATAATACAGGATTGCGCAAATAAATCGTATATTATTATATATTTGTTCGCGCCAAACGTGAATTATAATTGAACCTTCTAATTTTAATTTTAGTTTTTCTTTATTTTTACTAGATTAGGTACAAAAAAGATCCTTATTTTAATATGTGTCTTCTGAGGTGAGGACCTCACCTGCGACACTCGAAGACACGAATATTTTTAGTGTTTGATACCTATTACTAAATAACTTAAGATATGAATAGCGTTGCGAACGCATTAAAAATAATAAATATCTAATATATTTTTAGTTAATATTTATACAATAAAAGAGGATATAAATATGAACTAATAAATAAATGTTGTGTAGTAGGAGGATTTTAATTTCAGAGAATTTTAAAATATGAAGTAGCTGAAGTTACAAATTACCCATTGCCCCTTAAATCACATCCGCGCCCTCAATTTTTTCAGGGCCCCTTACCGCCCCCCCTATAGGCCTCCAGCGTCCACAAAGGGGCATTATCGCCCACTTTGAGAAACACTGGGCTAAAACATAGATAAAACGAAATTCTTTTAAACTCTTTTTGCCAGTTTTCTAAAAATTTGTTTTTCGTGTACGTACCACATAAAGTGAGTTATACTTTAAAACAATGCAATACCATTTTAAAAAACATTTTTTCAAGGACACCTTAGTGTCGAGATAGAAGCTTCTTAAGTCGTTAGCAGTATGCTTTTGTTTTTTAACTGTTAATTCAATACTAAAAGAGTTACATAAATAGAAGCGTTTGTCGAATTTTGCGTTTTTAAAATATTGTTTTTAAAAATTAAAAATATCACGGGACTACTGATAAAAATATAACACTGTAAAACGTTATTTTTTGCAGTACTTAATAAAAAATACGTTTTTGCGATTTTTTTATTAAATTGTAAAAAATGGGTTTTGTCCAAACAAGTTTATGCAATTAATAACTACACTTGCTTTACGACCAGTACCGAAGTTCTTTATAATTTGTAAGGCTACAGATGTAACAGAGTGGAACGGCCTAGCATACATTTGGAACATCTTTTTATTTTTACAAATACTAATTTAATGCTTGCAAAATATTATATTTTTTAAAACGTTTTTGGAAAATAGTTTCAACTAGCCTATTTTTTAACACAACATGTCTTGGCGCAGTAGAAATAATTTTTTGTTGTTTGCAATGCAGGTTTTGACTTTTTAGGAAAATTATTATTTTAATTCCTTGTAAAGGCTTATTAAGTAAAAACTAAAATAATTTATGAAAAATGTTATAAAGAAGGACGACGAACGTTAATCTGTCTCTCTCTATCTTAAGAGTGCATTTACGCTACACCTTAATTTCTGGGGTCGGGCGAAAGGACGCGGAGACGGTGAGCGAAGACTAACAAACTCCCACTACCTTAATTTTCGTATACCCGCATTAAAAATATTATATTTTATTTAGGTTCTTCCAAATTCGGTGTATCGGTGCGATTTTGTTTCCGATTGCAAGCCTACAGGAGATAACGTTTTTCGGTAACTATTTTTCAATTAAATAACATAAATTATACACTATTTTAAAGGTAAGGAAACAATCTATGCCTCTGCTGTAACGGGTTTTTGAAATATGAGTCCAGTTAAGAGAAAAAAGTATCTAAACATAACCGATTTTAGGGTGACTTTCACTCAAGGAAATATTAAAAACTAAATCCAAATTTATAAAACTATTACAGCAGAAGCCTAGATTTAAGTGTTGGCTTTCATATAGTTTTTGAATATTATCGATAACTTATACCATTTTTGAGAAAAACATTATGCCCCGAACCCCAAATTGGATCCAATTTTCGCGGCGAGAATGGACTCTTAAAAATATAACAAAAAAATAATAAATTATGGTTGTAATTAACTGATATAATAGGGTGGTAAATATAAATATAATAGTTTTTTTTTTAATTCTTAAAAAACTCCAAGATAAAAAAAAGTTTAAAATACCTTGGAATAAAAAAATATATTTTATTTACCAACTATAGAAAAAAAATATATAATTTATTTCTGTATTTAATAAAACCCCTAACTTGCATTTAATGCAAAATTTGCAAACAGTGAAGCTTAAACAATTTTTTTACCTCTTAATCATAACAAATATTTATGTATTGGTTATTTGAATAAAACCTGTATGTTACATAATACATAATCATTGTTGCAACTACAAAAATAGTTTGGAATTATCTGTTATTTACTTATATTATTATTTACATATGTTAGTACGCCATCTTATAAAATGTTTTCAACGATTTTTGCATGCTTCCATTAAAAATGATTTAATGCCGCAGTTTCTTGTTAACAGGGTCCACCAACGTATTGGAATTTGGTTTTTCCCTTGACAACCTATTTAATTATTTTTAAAATGCTTAAACAAAATAATACATAAAGGTTAGAGAAATCACGGCATTAGATGTATTTTTATTTTCATAATTAAATATAAATTACTACTAAAATTTCTAACCTCAGCTCGAAGAATGGGACCCACGAGAAGCATTTGTTGTCATTAAATGTGTGTAAAGGTGTGATTCCTTCCACGCGGCCGTCACGTACATGACTAACGCAATGCGACTAACTGCGGCCGCCGTTAACTAGGTGGTTTCTTAGGACCGCGGCTCTAAAACTGTGCGATAGCAAAATTATTAGTGTAAAGGGAATAATCTTGGTAAGAGTCGTGATGGATGATCTAGCAATAGGCTTATTGTTAGAAGAAAAGAGGCTGACGAATATTATTACAATTAGCCAACCTGAAACATAATACCCCTATATCCAATATTTCAGGCAAAGACGCGATGAGGGTTGTTATACTACATTAATAAATCGACATCTGCAACAGGATGAAGAAAAATTTTAAAAAAATTTTTTTAGACTGAAAAAAAAAAAGGGTTTTTATTTTATTTTTAAATTAAAAAAAAGACAATATGTCCGAGCCAAAAATAGTTAAATATCCAAAACCCCAGAGGAAAAAAGCCATTGTATTAAGGTAAATCTGTACAGGGTGTACCAAATTCAGTCTTATCATTAGGATCTCGGAGACTTGAAGAATGAGGTTTTTTAAATTTAAGGTAAAGTTGCGCAATATGATGCTAATTAAAAAACCACCTTTAAAAATTTTAAAAATTTTTAATACTTTTTTAAAAAAAGATTATTTCCGGGTTTCGTTTATATTTTTTATTCTTTATTTGTATGGATGTAACAAAATAACTTTTAATTTCCATTGCTACTTTTTCTATTCTATAAGATAGTGTTATTAGATTTATACATCGACGTTTCGTCTTTGAGCTGCCATAATTAACTTTTTTTTTTTTAAATAAGCCCGGGGTTTTTTTTTTATGTATTTTAGGAGCTATTAAGTTTCCAAAACCAATAATGAAAATTTTCGAAAAAAATTTATAATGATGGCAATTTTCATAAAAAACCCCCATGGTAGAGAGAGTCGCAATATATTTTTGACAGGATCTTGGGAAAACATTAAACTGTTTTTTTTTAATAAGTGCGAAACATCATTTTTTGGGATTTTAAAAAAACTCTTAAAATACGTAATAAAAAATCCAATCTTTTAAAATTTAAAAAAATCAGTCGCAGACACGATCGGCTACACTGCTTCTTCAGCAGTCCAGTCGCATCAATCGAAAGTTGACAGCGGACGCATACGACGGCCGTTTTTGGGAAAAAACCAGGCACATTTAAAAACATGAGTGGGAAAATTTTCCGGGGGTAAGTAGGCTTAGCCGTATGCGGCCCGCGTGGAAGGAAACATACCTTAAGGCCGGCACCGCACACTGGGGCCAATTTTGGGGGCCCCCAACCCCCCTTTTTTGTTCAATGTGTGGATCGAGATTTATGGTGTTGGTGCCTGTTGGCGCCCTTGGGTCGAAAGTTGGGGGTTTGGGCCCTTTTTTGTGTTTGGGTTTTTTTGAGACATCCCAAAGGGGGGAAATTTTTTCCCCAAAGTTTGTGTATTCGGCCCCATTTCGCGTAATAAAACTCTTTTAACTTTTTAAATTTGAAAGAGGGTGCCGCCCTAATAACTTTATTAAAGAAAATAATGTCACCCCAGGAGAAAGGTCAAATAAAACGTTTTACTATTTTTGGAGCTTTATCAAGCGGAACCAGTTTTTTGGAATCCCCAAAAATCAAAACAAAAATAAAAAAAGCTGTTGCCGATGCATGGGAACGTATACAGGTCAGTTTAGGGGCCCCAAATATGCTGTGGCTGAATTAAAAAAAAAAAGAGCCTTTTTAAAAAAACACGTACAGGCATACCAAGAAAATTTTAAAAAAAGTAATCATTCAGGAGTGTCCTTCGAGTCCGACATGTTGGGGGTTGGATCTAACTGAGCTTGCCTTTTTCCCCCCCGGGGGGGAAACTGTTTCTAAATATTTTGTATCTATGAATTTCTAAGTTCATTTATTATAAACATCTTGGTAAACCAATTACTGGTTAGTCAATTGCTTGGTTTTCAGAATTATTTTTAAAATTTAATTTTTCCCCCCCCTTAAAAGTTGACAAAAATTTTTTTTTAAAAAAAAAAATTTAAAATGCAGAGAGAAATATTTTGCTCAGTGAAAACTTTTTTCGCCTTTTAAAAATATCTATAACTTAAAAAAAAAACCTTAGGGGGGGTTTTTTAAAAAAAAAATAAAAAGTAAACTAATGTCTATCCAGAAATACCAAGGATATCGGAAAAATTTTGATATTTAGTATGTTAGTGTCTTATTCCCACTGATATTTCCCCCAAAAATTTGGCGGAGTCACTGGTTTTTATTTTTGGGAAATTGGGGGGGGCTAAAGATCGTCCCGGAAAAGCA
>JAHBCN010008038.1:0-40631 GCA_019359885.1 Listronotus oregonensis
ATCTAGCCAGTTTTGAAATGATCCGTCGAATTTCGGAAACCCTAATTTCGGGAATTTTTACTGAATCTGGAAAATTTTGGAAAGTTTGGCCGTAAATTGACTAGCAACATCACTGTGTTTATCACTAGAGTATTAACTTCCAAGATCGTTTTGGCTACAGTCAAATTCGCTGTTTAATTGTTACATTCTGTATTTCCGTTGTTTAACTTGGATTATTTTTGACCGTTCTAAAACCTCTGAAACCCGTTTGCAAACCTTCAACAATTTAACGAATTTTTCAAAAATAGTTAATTTTCCCTTTTGATAGACGCTCGTTTTTTTTTTTTGGGACTTTCATTTGCCCTTCTGCCATGATATAATGTAATCAGAAATTTGCCCTTTATATATAAATCAACATAAACTCTTTCAAGATGCAAAAATGAGTACGTATAAAAATTACAATGAAATAATTGCTGTTCTATCCACCTCAAATAGTCGAAAGCTTTTGGCAAGCGCCCCGAGCGGAGCGCACCGGCCGATCTTGCATTTCACTAGGAATGACGGGAAGAAAATGGTCGGAACGAATATTAGGTTAAGTAACTCACCCGCACATTCAATCTGTTTTCTGCCACAGGAGAACTGTATCGGGCTCGCTGGACCAATGTACGTGTAGTGGACTGTATATTCATATTGATGCTCAATTTTGAACTATTTAGATTGTTTTTATTAGCAAACTTTTACAACAAAGAAACGGACAAAATGATTCACGTGCTGACCGTGGTCTGGCTGGCTGGCTGGCTGATTTCTCTCTCGCGGCGCTCCTTGCCTGTCCGTTTGGCCGCTCGACCTTCGATCAAGATAGTGGGTAGACCCAACAATGGGTAGTATTACAATTTTTTCTGGGACACTTTGCATTTATACCCCTTGGTAAATACCTTATAATGTAGTAAAGCAACATGTGGATACAAGAAGTAAAGTGGATATCTAGCAAAATTCTGACCTTTATTGAAAATTTATAAAAAAAAAAATTGAATTAAAAATTGTGGATCTTATCAGTGGAATACACGTTATCATCTCCATCAATATCATTGGAAATTTCTGGCCCCTTGTTTTGTTGTGGTGCATCTTCATGAGGCAGATTTTGAAAAAGGCATGGGGAAATTTGGGAGGTACAAACTGTAAAAGTTCCATTAGATTTAAATATTTTAAGTTTTTAAATTTTTTGGTTTTTCTATGATCACTGGAAGGTAGGGGAACAAAGCTAGGTTTTTATGGGCCCCTAGCAGCTTTCAAGTCTAAGTTTGGGAAAATAAACGAAAACCCGGGTTGCATTTTTTTTTGAAAAACAAAGTATAGGGTTTTTCAAAAATTGATGCTATTAGCCGTTACTGTGGTAATTAATCATCAAAGAACATATATAGTAGTTTTATTTATCAGTGTTCTTCATATAGGATTTTGCTTCTCAAAATGCAGTCATTGCATTTTCTGTATCCCTCAAACCCGTTTTCGAAATACGGTGAAAGGCTGCCGATTTTTTTCATCCTGCATCGTGAATACCATAAACTTGCGACTGGAAGACGCAATCAATTCTGCCCATGTTCGGGAATATAGAGATCTCTTGAACTTTCTTTTGAGCTCCACAAGGCCAAAGTCTTGATCGCATTCGTTATAAGAGTGCCCGGGAAATTCGATCAACACTCTCGATGTGGGTATTTCATAATGAATAGCCAAAACTTACAACAATAAGATGGATTTTATTTTGCCCTCCACAATTATCGCAAAAGCAGTTATGTGTCACATGATTAGGAAGGTTCTTAATAAATTTTTTAAAGGCAGGATGCAATTTCTTGGCATCCCCTAGAAGCTTGTCCTTCATACCAAAATAATTTAAGGACACCTGTTTGGGGGTTGTGTTGTTTAGGTTGTAGGTCCAAAATCGCCCCGTAAAAATATGCCTTAGAATTTTTGTCAAATGAGGAGTTGGCATAGTTTTTTGTAGGTCAAAACATATTGCAATTTAGTTATGTCCTTTTTATGATGCCATGCATCCTTTTGCGTTCTTTGCGGCAGCTGCTTTGCAGGTGCAATTCTTTTGATTTTTCGCTTGCTGTTTTGCTTCTAAATCCTCATTGTGACGACCATAACTTGGAGGGCACGTTATGCAAGTATCTGTATTTGGTCTATGAAAACCCAAATTAAACTGTGTTTTAAAAAAAATGTCTATAGAAATTTCCTTAACGGGGTTCCACATGTTTCACATCTTGACAATAACTTACATAAAGTTTGTACATTGTAACCAAATCAAGTCTTGGGTCTAAATATTTTTTTTGAACCTGCCTTTCCCTGGGAAAAATGACTGAATACCACGGAAATGGTTGGGTAGTTCCTTTATAAACGACACGTTTTGAGCAATTTTATTGCCTGGCTCCTTTTGCCTCTTTTGTCACCAGACGATATGTTTTTCTTTTTTAACTAAATTTTAGTCTTTTTTTAGAGACATCAAGGGTTTTCATATAAAAAAATATTTAAAATCTAACGTTTAGTTTATACACGCATGATGTAGCTCTGTTTGAAACTTTTAGGTGTTTTGTTTCCTTTTAACTGGTTCTAGTACAACAGCTCCATTTAAAAATGACGTTTGCAATTCCCACGATCTCCGTTTCCCGAAGTCATCAAATACTACCTGACGACTTTCTTTGAAATTTCATAATAAAAGATACCGACATTGATGCATGCAAAACACGAAATCTCCTTTGGTGCATGATTTTTCTGTTTACATTTTAACATACATCTGTCCATGGTTTCTTAATTTTTTTGCTCTTTTCCTTTTCCAAAAGAAAACCGCCGAAGTCTTTTTTCCAGTCTGGAGCTCAACAGAAAGCCGTTTTCAAGATGATATTCATTTTCAGATGACTTCTCTTCGGAATTGCCCGAGGTTCCATCTATATTTTCCGGGTTGTAGTGAGCCTTTTTCATCTGAAAACTCCAACACAAAAATGGTGCCTTCCTCGCCCGCAAAATATAAAATAACGAAGTTCTTAATCAAGGTTATTTACTAGTTCGACACAATTCAAAAATTTTTTAACTTCAGTCAAATAAGTGCTTTTGAGCAGCACAATGATTTTTATATAGTTAAAAAAATATGAACTTAAATTGATAGTGTTTATTTTTAGAGAAAAAAAAATTACTATTATATTAAAAAATACTTTAGAAAACTTTACTTACCGTCAATGCTTAATGCTGACGTTAGGAATGCCATTTTTTTTTCTCTTTCCCCTTTTAAAACTGAACCCTACTGCACAATAACTAAATAATAACAACAGAATATCTTAAGCAACTTAAAATGAAAATCTTTAAATAAAGCTATTATATTCATATTATACACAGGCATAAAATGTTACCACTCTTGTCAAAACAAAACTGAACTGTTTAGAGGTAAAGAGATATAAATGTTCTTATACCCCTTTCGCACCAAGCATAATCTAAATATTGGAAAGTAGTCAAGTGATTTGCTAATAGATGTCAGTACAGGCTAAAAACTTGTTTATAACCCTATGCCACCAAACAAAGAGATATATACAGAAACCATTTCTGCACATAACTCGAATTATTATAAATGGTCACTTATACCCCTTGGATTCTAAGGTCCTCAATTGAACTCAACTGACACTAATGGTTTAAGTGTTTTTTTTATTATTTATTTAATTCCAGTACAGAAGTTTTAAGAGATTTGAACTCATGTTACTCATGTCATCACTACCACCAAACTATTTTGAAATGGACTATAGGCATGTTTCTTTTTTTTTTTTTTTAAATTATGTATTTAGTTCTAGTACAGAACATTTCACAAAGGTTTAAACTCAGCTCATGACTACCACCAAACTATTGTGAAATGGACTCTAGGCATGTACAATCCTCTATGCGTTCCTGTCCTGAGTTATATTTTTAGTTTTTGTTGAAAACATGTTACAATAAAGATCTTGTACAGGATGGTGCCCCATCCTTGCTATATCCTTTATTTGAAAACCAAATAAAAATTTCTATATATAACACTTACACTACAGATCTAATCCACAGCCTATCTACACATCACACACATCACATCACATCACATCACAGAAAAACTTCGCCAAAACACCATAATAACAAAACAGTGCTAACAAATGTTTAGTACCTTTAAAGCATCTTATAATGTGTAGAACTGATATAAAAAAACAGGTTCTGTAAAATTGAGGCAGACTTAGGGCCGGTATCTCAATGTCACCAATGTCAAGGTACAGACTTAGCCAGGGTGCCCTTAGCGTTAACGTAAACCTTAAAAGTGTCTGATGTATTTTGCGCCGGAACCTTTTCTTAGCTAAGGAGCAAAATGTATTCGCCCATTTGCATAAAAGAAGAAGAACTAAACGCGTCTAACTTTTTTGTGATTTTTTAAATGGAAAGTTTGTTTTTTGTTTAGTGTTTTACGTCGACGAGTTTGAATAAAATTTCTTGCCGTTTAAAATTATTAAATAATATTTTTTCTTGATTTTATTCATTGCTATTCAGGTAAATGAAGTTATTTTTGTTTAGAATAGGAATACAATATATTTATATTGCATTCATTTTAGTATGGAAAGTAGCAGCAGTTCAAGTAGTGATGATAAAGGGATCATAAACTTTGTAGAGCATTTAAATAGACCAAGGGCAGTAAGAATTTATCGGAACAGAACAAACCATTTTACAAAATTGCACGATGTCGAATTTTATCAAAGGTTTCGACTAAGCAAACATATTGTTTACATTATTTTGGAACGTATACGGGAAGATTTACAGTCGCCAACAAATAGGCGAGTTTGATCATGTGACTTAATATCTATTTTCTTAGTTTTCTATGTGTATTTTTTAAGTTTTCTATAATTTTGTTTTTATAAAAAATTCTATTACACCTAAAGAAAAACTTTTACTTACATTACGATTTATGGCAACAAATAATTCTTTAATATCAGCCGGAGACTTTATTGGCATTCATAAAACTACAACAGGAAAATACATAGGGCAAGTGTTGCAAGCCATTGCTCAACACATTTTTAAGTATATCTCTTCTCTACAAGAAGAAAATGATATTATAAACAGTAAAGAAGATTTTTACAGAATATCAAGTATGCCAAATGTATTGGGAGCAATAGATTGTACACACATTAAAATCGAATCACCAGGTATTTTTGTTAAATTTCATTAAATATTATTTTATTATAATTTTTTTTTAACGTAGGTGGAGCAGAAGCAGAAACATTTAGAAATAAAAAAGGCTTTTTTTCTTTAAATGTACAAGCAATTTGCAAATTCAAGTTGCAGTTTATAGATATTGTAGCTCGGTGGCTTGGATCTGCACACGACTCCCGTATATTTGCCAACCGCAAGATAAAAGAAAGGTTTGAAAATGGAGATTTTGGAAATAGTGTTTTAGTAGCAGATAGCGGTTACTCTACAAACAAAAACTGTTTAACCCCTCTTAGCAATCCAGTCAACGAAAAATATTGTACAATGAATTACAAATTCGAACAAGAAATGTTATTGAAAGGGATTTGGGTTCTAAAAGAAGATTTCCTGTGCTTTTTTAGGCATAAGGCTATTTTTTAAAAAGTGGCAGTGTATTGCCGGGCGCTGCGATATTACACAACATGGCCATCCAATTTAATAAAGAAGAACCACCACCATTGCCACAATCTTTTAGGAAGCTATTTTTAATACAAACATGGACCATGTAAATGATAATAATATTAAAAGAAAGAAATTTCCGTACTAATTAGAAACCCCTAAGTCCAAAATATCAAAATTTTTACAGGAGCATGAAAAAACCTTTGTTTTTGTAACAAGGATCAATATAATCGTAATTTTTACTTTTTTTTGTTAATATAATTCCCCTAAATTATTATTGGGATCAATCTTTTATATATAAATATCCTTATTTATTTATAGGAGTTAGGAGGTTTTTTCCTTTCTGTTTGCTTTGGGAGATGGGAGTTTTTCTTATTGAAAGATTATATCCATTTAAATGTGAGCAAGGAAATTTTGGGAAAGAGAAGTAAAATTTTTTTTTTCTAAGACAACTATATTTTCAAAATTGTTCAATTATTTCCCAAGATAATGATTACTTGACTTTACTTGTCCAGGAACGGAATTTCTTCGTAAAACGATGGTAATCAGGAGGAAGGATGGTCTTCATTTCCCTGAAGATCGTCGTACTTTCGTTTTTTTGATCTTAACTCTTGACTTGTGGAGACTGGGTAGTTCTTCATAAAGCTTGCCTCTTACTTTGTTGTTTTTTCGCTGAGGAATATCAGCCCATTCATCAGTAAAATATAGTTTATACTGGATCTTTCCCTCCGGTAGGTACCTAAACGCCCTGATATCAACAACACAAGATGATCCTACTCCTGTTCCAGGCCTGACACTTCTATAAAATAAATAATCATCAAACGATTTAAAAAAATCGTGTTCTAGGTACTGCACTGTGTACGGTTGAGAGATCCTGGCATTTTTTATTATTGTCATATAATCTGCTGGTACATTAATATTTCTGTGTCGGAGCCTCCGTTCAATAGTAGAATGAATGGAGTCAGCTTCCATTTGTGTGTGGCCAACTTCAAGATACTTTTGTTCAATAATAACATTCTTTGTGATTGAAATGTGGAGCAAGGCGTTCGAGATGTTAGTGCTCCTATTTTGGTATGTACAGCCATCACTGTAGAGAATTATTTTCTCTTTACCTTCAGGCAAAGGAAGCTGTGAAAGAAGAAATTTTGATATGATGCTAGCAAATTCATTTGATGATAGGTGGCCCTCTGTCTCATTCCAGAGAAAGCAGTATCCATCCTTAGTTTCGAGATTAAAAAATGTAAAGTTATGGACAGAAAGTTTCATTTTGTAATATAACGATGAAACATTTGATTTAGGAGACATTAACAACGCTTGCAAGTCCATAGTAAAAGTAAGAAATCTTGTTTCAGTTTTTGCGTTTCCTTTCTATCCTGCTTTATTCTCTTCGCACAATGTGGGCTTCATAATCTACTTTCCCTAAATTCCCTGTTTTAAACGACTCACACCTGTCACACAAATCTTTCTTCGGACGAAACAGGCCTACATTTTTGTCCTCAAATTTGGTGGAAAATGAACATATTGAAACTGCCTTGACATTTTTCTGTGGGCACCAATTGTTTTTATAAAAGAAGTATAATTCTCTTTTGGATATCCAGTTGGGTTCGATGTACAGTTTTGAAGATGATTTCCTGCAGTAGTGCGATTCAACTTTTGGTAGTGTTGAGAAGAACTCTTCTAGTTTTCAATTTCATTGATTTTCTTATTTTCTTTGGGGCTGAAACAGTTACATCCTCTTCATTGCCGTCATCAATTATCCAATCCGGGTCATCAACATTCTCGTCATCTGTGTCCCCTTTAGGTTCTTTTTGCCAATTCTGTGCTGTCCACGAACCTATTGCTAATGTGTTTAAAAAAAGTTTCTTACAAACACGCACTATTGTGTTCTCTTTTTTTAAGTAATATTCCCTTGAAAACTTTCGTTTACTTTTGTCACATTCTTTTCTATTTCTTGCTCGTACAGTTTTGGTTTTTTTGGTTAGGATATGGACATATACTTTTTTCGCTTGCCAATCTAGGCTCCAAAATTCTTCGAAAATCTTGTTTCTATCGTCTTCAGTAATTTTTGAACACTGCAACAGGTAATTGTCTTTGCATTTACAAGAGCATCCTGGTTTCATTTCTTTTTTATTCTTTTTTATGTCATATTTCCACTTTCCATTTTCTAGCTTTTTCCTTCCAACATATTCTTTCCTAATTTTCTTGCTATTTTCGATTTATTTATTTTCCAGGCATTTGGATTCACTTGATGTCTTTTTTTGCGTTGTTTAGGTTTAGGATCTAATAGGCTTTCGTCTTCCGCAGAGCTACTTTCGTCTTCACTATTCTGTGTCTCATTTTCTATTTCTGTCGCCGGTCCATCCAAGTTTTGGAAGGCTGTCCTTCAAACATTTCACTCTCTTGATTGCTCAGTGGTATTTGATTGCTCCTCTTCTTCATTTCCGTCTTCTGCGGAGCTACTGTCGTCTTCATTATTCTGTGTTACATTTTCTATTTCTGTCGCAGATCCATCTAAGTTTTCGGAAGGCATTTCTTCAAAAATATTAACACACTCTCTTGATTGCTCAGTGGTATTTGATTGTTTCTCATCTTCATTTTCCAACTCATTTAATAACCCACTGATGTTTCCATACAGGTTAGTGGCTGTTGCTAAATCTTCTGATTGATTGAAACTTGGGTAATCAGAAGAAATGGATAGTAAAATTGCATTGCTTAGTGTCGGCAAGTTCAAATTGATGTTATTATGATTTAAGTTATTTTCATATTAACGTCTATACTTAAATCTGCTTTAGAAACCAAATGTTCATTTTCAGACACCACAGACTGATCAACCTTTGACAATGAGCCATCAAGATTTACCAAAAATTCCCTTCACAAGCCACTTGTTCTTGACAAAGTTGTACAGCCTTTTCCCTCTTGTCATAGTAGGTGTCTGGAGAAGAGGGGATAGAGAAGAAGTCCCATCTTTTTCTGTAATGTAAAATAATATTTGTAGATAATTGCTTTTAATTGATCAAAATAGGCCTATCTCCAATGCAAAAAGAGCCGTGGTTCCAATTACACTGGTACTTTAAGTAGGACTTTGATAAATGGGTTGGTAGGAGCACCTGTTAAAAGTTTTAATGCTGCTAAATAATTTTATTTATCTTCTTACCAGCTAACTGAAGTTTTTTTTTTGAACAGATGAGGTTAAGTTTTTAGTTTTGTTAGTTAAGCCTATGTACGTGCTACGATTAATTATTTTTATAGGAAAAAACTATTCGTAGGTAGGTACTTTTATCACGATATATTTATACAAAAATCTTCTATAAATAATTTGTAAAACTGCAGAAGAAGGGCCGTTTTTATAAATATTTTTTTTTTTTCAGATTTTGGTCAAAATAGTGTCCAAATGAGTTACTATGAATTTTTAGACCCCGCAAAACATCCTCAATATATCATAACCTAACCTTACCTAATCTAACCTAAAAACGTACCTGTTATTGAATGTTTTTTAGGTTTTAAGGCTCAAAATCTACAATAAAATTGATACAAATATTTTTGGAACACTTTATTAATCCCAAAAACTAACCTAAACACCAAAAACTAACCTAACACAAGTCAACTTAAAATATGTTTGCCGGCCATAGTAACATTTTGTACAGTTATTTTGTCATCCATTAAGTTCGTAGGAATGGTTTAGAAAGTGTTTCAGACGCGGGCCCTGTTCAGCAGTATACCAATAATTTAATAAAATACAATAGGGTGAGTTTAGAAAACCTCTTAACTCCTTCACTCAACTAGGCTATGCTAAATGTTGAAAGTAGCAAACCTCCTAACTCCTAGTAAGAAAATAAACACTCATTACATATAGATCAGCTAACCTAACTACTAAATTACAGTAAATAAACATCACTGACTACTTACTGTTTACAAATCTCTCCATAGTTGTGAAGGGAAATTGCGAAAACCAATCAAAAACTAATAGTAATCACAGCACCACGTTACTAGGCTACAATAACAATGCAACAGGTGGGAGTTAGCAGGATTGCCAATTCATAAAATTAAATCATGGAGTTGGAAGGTTTGCTTTATTCACTTTTACATTTTAGTAAAATTTTTCTCAGGTAGGAGGTTTGCTTCATTGGAGAGAATGATTTTTTCTTGAAAGATTGGTATGTTAAAGTCAAAACTGCAAAAAAGTGAACTTAGGAGGTTTGCTAATTAGTAAGACGATTTGCATCCATGCATTGTACCTTATTTAAATTATTTTGAAAACCTGTAAATGTATAATTTGTTGTTTTAAATATATGTCTAAATTTATATTTTGGGCTTAGTTACAGTGAAACCAAGGTAGTCAAGAAATAAAACACATTAATTATACACAACTATGGTTTATTTTTGTTTCCCTTTCAATCTGCAATTCAAGTAATTTATTTTTAAACTTATTTGTTCAATTAATATTTCTATCAGTTTCATTTCCTTTCTTAAATTGTCTAATTTTGCTTTGGCCACCAGTTTTTTATAATCTGCCAATTCACACCACGCTTTGTTGGTAACTGCACCAGTATACGGCCTTTTGCGATACCGCCTCAGGGATCCGGTCTTTTCAGCTAGTGCGTTTTTTTTTTCGTTTGGGGGGTCTCTGTTTTCCTATTCTAAAATGAAGAAAAACAATTATTAGCTCAATAGCAGTATAATTTTAATTTTGAAAATAAAAAAAAGGATTTTTAAGTTTTTCGTTAGAAAAACATAAAAAAAGGTTATTTTTAAGTTTTTATCAAAAAATTGCATCAATTTAAGTTTAGCTATTTCAAGTGATTTGTTTCATATTGTACCTGTTAAGACAAATAATTAAAAAAAAATGGGGCCACACATTTAAAAAATTATGTACAAAATAATATTATGTACAAACCTCAAGTTGTGATGCACGAGGTGTCCTTAAGAGAGTAGCATGGGCGCCCGCAGGAATTTTTGTAGAGGGGGTCAAGTTTAAATTAAGTCAAGTCAATTTAAAATTAAAAAATAACCGTGAGTTTAAATATTTATTAAAGTATGAAGAGGTAACATAATACAAACATATTTGTAAAAAAATATAAGAAGGTTAGGAAATACTAATACATCTGGGAGTACTTTTCAAAAAGAAGATTAACCCGGGTCTTCGTTTTGGAATAAAAATTTGAGTCTTCTTCGGTCTTGAGCAAATTTATCAAGAACTTCATTAATAAAAATTCTTTATTTTCTAAACAAATTTTTTGGACGTTGGCATACATGACCGATAGGATTCAATATTATCTCAGCCTTTACTTGAAGTCTAAAGACCCTTTCGATGGGTTTCGTAGTTGGAAGGCCAGTTTTTGGGCCTTTTATTTGGAAAAATTTAATTCAGTATATATCTTCCTTTGTAAAATTCTGGGTATTCCAAAGGGT
This sequence comes from Listronotus oregonensis, assembly GCA_019359885.1. Classification (NCBI taxonomy): domain Eukaryota; kingdom Metazoa; phylum Arthropoda; class Insecta; order Coleoptera; family Curculionidae; genus Listronotus; species Listronotus oregonensis. The sequence goes on from JAHBCN010008038.1 coordinate 11,029, forward strand.
GCCTTGGGACTTCTGCTTGTGGTGTATATCTGTAACTCAAGTTTTGTCAGAATATTCCTCCTTATTTTCCAGAGTTCAAACCAAGTCTGCAATTCTTCTGCAAAATTGTCAATTTCGTAGATGTTGGCTATTTCCTTTCCTTTCTAGAAAATAATAGATTTTTCATATTTTCATCTTTTAATTTTATATTAACTGGATGTAGGCCAGAGAGTAAAAAGACATTTGTTGTGTCTTCAGAAAATTGCACTGAAATGGATTGAATGAGAGAATCCAAATAGGGTATAAAAAGTGAAACTCTGTAAGAGTCTTTAGCATTACTAAGATTATAATTTTCCCTTTGTGTTTGCCTTGACGCAATACGAGGCATCGTAATTTCAAAACCAAATTTTAAACAATGCTCAGAACATCTAGCAAAAATCTCATCAAAGTGTTTATCAGGGCTGTTTCTGTTTGCTTTGAAAATAGTCAATAGATCGTCCAAGTGTGTCTTAACCAAAAGCAAGTTTGTATTTTTTGACTGCAATAGGTTGCAAACAGGCTTCAATTTACTGGAATATTTTGCAATGATAAACAGACAAATGACAAATTTAGAAGAAGAAACACAACTCAGAAGCTGACTAGCTTTATTTCTTGTTTGGGATTAAGTCTCGACTTATGCCAAAGTCTCTAAAGGGAAGTTTCTCATCAAAGTGTGCCGCAAATAACCTTATTGATTTATATTTTGCAGACCACCGTGTTTGCAAAATAAGGGTAGTTTAGAAACATATTTGCCCAAGCGGGCTGTGTCGAAAAAGTTTATTATTTCTTTTATGGTGGCCACAGTGTTTTGAATTTCTGAAATTTGGTTAAATCATTTATCACAGATTTAATCTATGAGAAGGAGGAAAAAACGTGGCTTTGGGATATATATCTCTGATAATTTTTTGTACGCCCCGTTCACATCCTGCCATGGTGGAGCAACCATCAAAACCTAGTCCAACTAGTTTGTCCATGTTGAGTCCATACTCTTGACATGCCTTCAATATTGCGCTAGCAATACCCTCTGCATTCATGGACGAGAGAACAGAGAATCCTAGAAATTCTTCCCTAACAATATTGTTCTTATCAACAAATCTAACTCCGAGTGATAATTGCTCCTGTCCTGCAATATCAGCAGTTTCGTCGGCTAAAATCGAGAATCCATCACTTGAATTTACCATTTCAATAATTTTTTCCCTGATTAAATTACCACAAATTGAAATAATCTCATTTTGGGTTCTATGGGAAATATATTTTGCATTTCTGTTACCATGTTTTAAATGTTGCGATAGTAGCTGGTCTCCACTTTCTACCCTAAAATCTAAAAGATCTTCAAAATTGCCGTTTTTATCACCATGTCCACGTAATGGTAGATCGTGGGTACCACAAAAAATAATCGTAGATATTATCGGGACAACCTTTTTACGATTAGTTTCTACTAATTCCCGCTCTGCTTCATTTATTTGATTGATTATGGGAACACTTTTTCCTTTAATGATTCTCACAAAGTTGCTGGCTTTTACAGTGGATTCACGGTGCCATTCTGATGCAGCGTGTGATTTGGCGGCAGCAGCAAAATCATTATATTTTGTGAAAGGTTTCACAATAAATGCACCGAAAACTCCTCTCCTAAGGCTGGGTCGAAAAACTACACAGTATTTGCAAAGAGCTCCTTGAAGTTTTGAAGAATAAGCAAGCCATTCATACTGTTCAAGCCACTCATGTCTAAAGGCCCTTTTACTGTTTTTACTATCTTGTTTGTAGTTGTTATTCTTCATAGGTAGAAATGGGTTTTTTAAGAGAAAAACGAATTTCATCAGAAGGAGGTTCACCAAGTATATTTACGAAGTTGCCCAAGTCCAACGGATGGTAGCAAGTGTCTATGGAAGACCTAGAACTTTGTTTCCAAAGTATTGTTAAAAGTTTTTTTTGAATCATTATCTGCCCTAATAGTGCCTTTTTCATCAAAATTAGAAAGTTCGACGTTCTGAAATGTGCTACAGGTTTTGTCAATATTTCTAGATTCACTACTTGTACTACTATTATTGCTACTACTGGGACTTCCTTTCCGTTTAAAAAACTTTCTAATATCCATCATCATTCATGAGCCCTATGCTCTCTGATACTATACTTCAATATTATCTGAAAGAGAAGAATTTTAGTTTATTCATTTTCATTTTTCAAAAAAAGTTTAGGTTCCACCGAGATTTGAACTCGGATCGCTTTATTGGGAGCCCAGAGCGCTAACCATTACGCCATTCGACCGCTCGAAAATATTTCTCTTATACGGTTATTATACGTAGTGCTAAAAAATGGAGAGTTACCCACATACAAACATACAAACATACTAACATACAGGTGAAGCTAATAAAAGCGTGTTAAAAAAGCTCTTATCTATCTGTGTATAAATTTGACTGTGCTAAAAAATGTTTGTTTATTCTACTTACTACTTACCGTATTATTTTTGTAAACAAACTACACCACTACTTTGCTTAATCATAGAAAATATTTTCATACTATGATGTATATATTACAATATTACTGACACTCGTTTGAGTCGTTTGGATGTTCCTATATTGCAAATTGCAAGCGTCTTGACACAAATCCAAAAAAGACACAACACAATGGAATTCTTAAGCGTGACTGGCGTTGCGCGCCAAGCGCTAACGGTTTTAATGGTTTGGTAAGATGCGAGTGAGCGACTGCCTTGCCTTGGGCTTATTGTTAGTGCGTGGGCCTATGTAATGTCAAGAGAAATGCAAGGTTTGCTGCGAAACCGCCAATTTTTTTTTAAATTCTATTTAATACCCCTATTTAATTTGTCAAATGAACTGATGCCAGGGGGGTCATGCGACCCCCCTTGACCCCCCCTCTGGGCGCCCTTGGAGAGTAGGGTTATATGTCGACAAAGTTGAACATCGTGGGGAATCTGCTGGTAATGGTGACATCTCTGGAATTATAACTGTTAAAGTACCACTACGTTCAACTTCGTTGTTGATTTCACTTTCAGAAGTGGCAAGATTAGTCCCATCTATGACGCAGCCTGTATGTTACCTACTAAAAAATATAAATATATTTACTATATTACAAACCTTTAAATAGTATTAACTATAAAAAATTGAAGACCCAAAAACTTACTTACCGTTATCTTGGTAGGAATCAAAAGATGATTTTAGGCCAGTAACTTGTAGCTGAATAATATCAAAAATTTCTTTTTCGTCTTCACTTAGCTTTGGAGAAGGTAGGGTTGGTCCTCCTCCAGTTCCTAAAGCATATTTTCTTTGTACCGCCATTTTCTCCTTTATGGTACTTTTTATGTTGTCTCATTTTTTTCGCAGTGTGTCAGCTGACCGTGGAGTAGTAATATTGGCATAATTAAATTCCGATTCAATCTTCTGCCAAATGGCCTTTTACTTCTTTCAAGTGACTGAGTCGGTTTTTTTGTTTTCGATAACGGAAACATATTTTTTTGCCAGATGTGTCAAAAGGGTACACTCACTTGACGTAAAATTGGGCCCTCGTTTCGTTGTTTATCCATATTTTACTCTAAAACAAATTGAATGTTTGATTTTAATCAAATAATAATTTTTATATAACCAAAAACATATAAACAAACCACGGCTTTAAGAAAAGTTTTAAAAAATATAAATACTAACCTTTAATAAACGCATTAGCAATCACGCCAATGCAGGTAGAATATGGAAAGAATAAAATAATAATAAACAAAGTCCAACAAATAAAAACACACTTAACCACACTCCGAACTTTACCACGAACAAAATCAAAATGAATAACAATAATGGTGGTACACTCAACCGCCCTTCTTGCAATTCTTGCTGTCAAATATCATAATGCTCCATCTGGAACGCCGTTTGAAACTAATTTAGGTGGCACCTAACCCGTTAAGTGGAATATTGGGTCGCTCTGAAAGATCCGTTTCTTAAGATGAGTCTTAAGGTCTAACTTAGGCTAAGGGAACTTTCATATACATTTTAATTTATGTTAAGGATCACCTAACGTTATTCTGTACCTTAAGGTGACATTGAAATACCGGCCCTTAAAGTAGGTACAATTAACCGTTTAAAAATCTTGTCTTTAACAAACTTCATTATGGCTGCAACAGCTTTATCAAGGCGTTTTACATGTTTCCCTCCTAGGTATAAATATTTTAAAGTCCAATGCATTCTTTCTAAATGCATGTTTGTATTCAATCCATGGAATGAAGAGACTTTGTATTTCGTTAAAATTTTATGTAAAAATTCTAGCAGAGCGCTTTCGGTAAAACCATCATCAGTGCTATTCGTCAAGCAGGAGCCGTAGCAAATTTGAGCCAACAAAACATGTAGAGAGCTTTTAGTAAAATATCACATTATTACACAAATTAAAATAAAAGCCAAACAACATTAATAATTGTTACATTTCCCTTATTAAAGGTTGAATTTTTAAAAAAAACTATACCATTTTGTGGAAAGGCGAACATGTAATCATTATTTTTCATTTCTATGACCCATGAATCAACACTTATGGCATATTCAAATTAAAATTTTTCTCTATGCTGTATAGATCTTTCCTGGTTAATAAATGCAGTCTTTTTAGTTTGCAGTTGATAACTAAGTCTCTTGTTTCATCTAAAATTGTTGTAAAAGGTATTTTGGCTGCAATCTTGAGAGCAATTTTGTTTTTTCTGCTGTGGTTAAACTTAAATTGCCTAATTCACCTTCATGACCAATGTGAGTTTTTATCCTTGTCACCTCATATTTGTTGTTTTCAGATATTTTTAAAATTATTTCTGCAGGACAGTATCCATTTATTTTGCAAGTGCCTTGTGACCCTCAATGACGAATTCCTTTACCCCTTGGCTGAAAATATCCGGACCGATGACATTTATAGGTTATGTGCTTCCTTACATTAAAATTAATATGTTTGCCAAATTTACTTGCAAACATTGTATTTTCTATGTTAGTTTTCCATTCAGTAAATTCTTTAAAATTTAAAAAAAAATATTATTTTTTGAAGTAATACTCAAGTCATGCCTAGTCTCAAAGTGATGAGTCCTAGTAAACTCTTCATACTGGCATAAAGGGCATTTTTTTCATTTTTTTATTTGTGTTAATACCATATTAAACTTTTTTATGATTTTGAAAATGTCTCAAATTAGAAAAGTTTTTTTTTACCAACCTGCAGGTATATTTAAAAATCTTTTCTGCGGAGTGTTCTTTTCTTATCTGAAAATAAAAATTATTTAAAATAATTATCGATTATTAATAATAATTTTTTATTTACCAAAATGGTATTTTGAAACGTGCCGTCTATAATTGGAGTATTTTGAAAATGTCTTAGAAAATGTCTTGCAAAATGCAGCATCATTAAATACTTTGTTAGGGGCAATTTCATTTGCTTTTTCTAAAACAATAAAAAAAATTAAGTACTTACCTACAGATAAATACCAGAGAAATTTAATCAGTGACTTGTTCGTAATTTCTATTTACCAGAATAATTTTTTTTAAGTAAGCTCACTTTGACATTTTGGAAAAGTTCTTGTTACAAACATCACAAAACGTATTTGGCATACTTTTAAGTTTGATTTTGAAATTTAGAAACAAATAATAAATTGCAAAGTTAAAACTTTGCTTTAAGGGAAAATAAATAAAACTAAATAAACAAAGCACCAACCAAAGATCTTTTGCACAAAACCCTAAAAATAACCTTTCTTTTTAAACCTTTAATATCAACAAAGAAAACAAAATGATGTTTGTCTAAGAGTTAGGTTAGGATTCCCTTTAAACTTTAAAAGGAAATGGGATGATACTGCAAACTGCAATTTTGCAAAAATAATACTGAGCTATCCAGAAATAAAGCGAAAAAAAAAACCCTTTGATGTCCAGAAGGAACCTCCGAACACTAACGGGCGTTCTAATTGGCCACTGCAGCTACGACGACATCTATTTAAAATGGGTCTAACGAACACAAGATTATGTAGAGGCTGTGCATTCTTTGCGATTGTCCCGTCCTCACATTCGAACGGAACTCCATGCTGGGCACGAACTGGCCATTACTGGTTTTGAAATTAGGAGTTTCCATAAAGACGTCGTCAACTATTTTAAATCAATAGGTTGTACGACGCAGTGAATCTCCCGCTTACAAAAGAAAGCACAAAGGACCTACTGAGGTCTAGGTGCAGTGGTATATTACCACCCTCTGAACATTCAGATCAGATCAGGTTAGGATGCCAGGATACATCATCTGGCGATGATAATGCGCGTGCTGAAGCAAAAGAGCAAAAGTGGAGTGTGGCTCCCGAGATTCTTGTAATAATAAATCCCCAAATCAAATCGACACTCCCAGCTCCAGATGCCTCTCGGCGGCAACTCGCCGCTTATCGCTTTAGTGTACGTGCACACTGGTGACCGAGCCGAGCGAGACCGAGCTTAGCGAGGTCTAGCGGGTCCTAGCGATGCGAGAAAGTGTGCACATACAAAGATTGTAACTCGCTTGCGATTGTTTTTCTAACTCCTTTAAAATTAGTTCTTCATTTTCGGTACAATAGGAAACACTGGGGTATTTTCAAAATGGGTAGCTTTTGTTTTTTAGAAAATTCGTTGCTCGTGAAACGGTTTTGGAGCCAGAGAAGAAAAAGAAGGTGCTGATCAAACGAGATTAACTTGCGCAGATCAGCGTATGGGGAATTCCATCATTTGTTTGCGCAATTAAAAGAGGACCCGAAAAGATTCCATGGCTATTTTCGAATGAACATAAGTGCTTTTAACTACATTATTGGAAAAATAGAGAGTCGCTTGCAAAAGCAAAATACCAATTTTCGTTTAGCTATTACTCCTACTAAAAAACTGGCAATTACATAAAGGTATTTATTACATACTTGTGGTAGTTATAAGTAGTTAGTTAAATATAGGTAAAGCAGAAAGTTTAAACATAAGATTATTATTATTTTTTAAACAAAATACCTATGGCGGCAAACGAAAAACAAAATATAGAATGTCCAACTTTCTAAATATTATTATGATGTGTAGGCTGGGCCGAAGAAGTTCACAATGGGTTGTATTCGGACTGATATGCTAAAAGCGACAGCAATGAATCATTGGTATGTGCTGCTGAGTAATTAATAGGTGTGTATGATCTGCGAGAACTGAACATGTTGGCGGTAATAATGGATTGATATCTTCTGGGTGATAAATAGGCGTAAATGAACGTACAAGACTGAGCCGAAGGTATCAGGTCACTGTATTTAGTAGAAGACGGCGACATTCCAATGCTATGATTTGAATTTGAATTCTGAGTAGACCTATTCACGAAGGGTTGGTCATTTACCGCGTTTGTCGTTTCCTGAAAAATTAGCTCTCGGAATTTGAATCTAATATACATTTGACGGTTAAAGGGTAAATTGCTGAACGGTTGATACAGACTCATTAAAAAGTGATGGCAATCGTCTTGTGGAACGGATGTTTGCGAATTTTGGAGGAGACTTTCTATTAGTTTTATTTTCCTTTTTTCAAGATTTAGAAGGTCACTATCTGATGATGGAGTATACGCGCTCGTTTTGTTTTTCTGTCAGATATGGATTTGCTTGTACCTGGCGTTTCGTGTTATTGTTTATTGTGTGCACGTGCAACCTCCTCGTGTTGTCGACTTTCTTCTCTTTTAGGATTAACATCCGTAGTCGCTTCCGATTCTTGATTATCAAGCAATTCTGTTGCCTCTACGGGTTGAGGTAAATTACTTATCATCTTTCTTCCAGTCATTTGATCTTTTAAAAAGATCAAAATTTTGAACCATACCCACGATGATTCGCATGCCTGACTGCCTCCCGCATCCCCGGATTTCTTGTTCCCACTTTTTTTTTAGTTCTGCACGGAAGTTGTCTCTTAAATGTTTTCACTTTGTCTTGGCGACATCGACTGTAAACAAAAAAATATATATTTAAGAATAATGTGTATAGTTTTCCAAAAATCATTCAGAAACATTTACTATTTTCTATCTGACAAAAATACCAATATTGATTTTATGTGTGAATAGTTGTGCAAAATAAGTGTTAGGGGTTTTTAGTTGTAAGAAAATTATAGTAGGTTAAGATTTCTTATTTTCAGATTTCTAGCCACCTGTCTGTCATACAGAGCTTTAGCGCATTCGTTTAGAATGGGGTTTTCAACAATAGCTGGAATAGTAAAAGAGACGAGGGAGGAGTTACATTCAATTCATTTGGCTATACCTTCAACAGACGATTTAAAGAAAGTTTCGAAACATTTTTTTGTGAAATGGAATTTTCCTAATTGTTTTGGTTGCATTGACGAAAAGCACATTGTCCTTGCAACAGTGGATCGATGTATTATAAATACAAACAATATTTCTCCATTGTTTTGCAGGCAGTTGCCGATGCAAACTGTAGATTTATATTTATAGATATTGGAGCCTATGGTAAACAATCAGATGGTGGAATATTTCGTGATAGTGCCTTATATCATCACATAATCTCTGGTTCGCTAAATACACCACCAGATCGTACATTACCTGGCACCGGTGTTCGTCTGCCTTTCGTATTATTAGGTGATGAAGCATACGCTCTGTTAGAACCCCTTTTAAGGTATTTTCCCGGACAACACCTCAATTAATCCAAGTGAATATTCAATTATAGACTTTTGAGGGCCCGTCGAGTAGTTGAATGTGCATTTGGTATTCTTGCGGCAAAATGGCGGATTTTACTCAAAGCTATAGAATGCAACCCAGAAAATGCAGAAACAAATGTGAAGTGCATTTGTGTACTGCACAACACAATAATAGATAGAGAAGGCCTTCAAGTCGACATGATAGATCTAAATTCCAATTTATCAATGAACAAAAAAAAATACCAGTTCTACAGCAAATGCTCAAGATATCAGAAAAAGTTTATGAGCTACTTCAATAGTCCAACTGGAGCTGTGCCCTTTTAGCATAATATGATATAAATATAAACATTTCAAATGTACCTATTTTCTTACTCTGAATATTCTTAAAATAGAAAAAACGCTAGAGGCACAGCGACGAGGTAAGCGAGGCGGCTTTTATTTCATCGCGTATGTTAATGAAGCCAAAAGAAAGGGTTGACGCAATGGTAAGCGACGAGACATGCGAGGCGATACGCGTCGAGATAAAAATTTAGATTTATTGTCGCGTTGACACTGGACGTTCCAGCTGCATTCTTTTCAAGTTTTGACAAGTAAAGTGGCCTGAATAGTGTACGTACTACATATACAATGGCTGAACAAATGAATATAATAATCTCCGTGTTAAAAGAGGGCATTATGGAATGCTTCTCATCCAGATCATAGAAACCGCTATGTATTAGATGAACTTTGGGCAGAAGTAGCTACAGAATGTGGAATAACAGGCAAGTAAATTTAGTAATATATATTTTATATACAATGTCACTGATATTGAACAGGGAAAGCATTTATGTAATCTTTAAATGTGTCACGAATAAAAGTTGCTTGATTAAAGACCCTTGCTTTCCCAATTTGGTCTTGCAGAATTGTTGTTCGCAGCCGTTTCTGTGATTAATTTCAAATGCCTTTCAAAACCCTCTTTATCCATGATGATATTTGTTACTTCCTCCTATCCTATTTTATTCCATACATGGAGATGGAACAAAACAAGAGGAAAGAGCACAATTTTGAGAGAATATTTTTTCCTTTGCCTCTCTGTGCAAAGATGTTAAGGTTAGCTCAGGGCGTAAAGGTTCGGAGCACGCTAGTAATTTTGAATAGATAAAAAAAATTTAAGACAACCAACTCTCTAACAGTACAGGTGCAAAATAAAAGATTATACAATTCTAAAAACAAATTTAATGGATATACATTTATATGTACAATATATACATTTTTTTTTATATTTTAACAATCTTGAAATGTTGACTACAATTTTTTTTTTAAAGGAGATTTGAAATTTAATCGAAACTGACTTTGAAGTTGGCTTTGGTGACCTCTTGGTGTAGTAGATATACCTTCTCTCCTGTGCTGAGGTCGTGGTTGATGAACTCCTCAACAAGTACGTCCCTGAAAGCTGGGCGATGACGTCACCGTGACAGCGGCCAGTGGAGGTTGTTGTTCACAGCAGTACATAAAAAAAATGAAGGCAGTATCGGTACACCAAGGTTATTTCGGTATAGGTCTTGAATTTATGTCTTATGGTTTCAAAAAAAAATTCAAACTTGACAGCTCTGATCTTTAAAAATTTTACCTTTATGAAAACATTTCTTTTATTTTAGCAAAAAAAACTCCTCGAGTAATGAAAATAAAAGTAAAAAAAAAAAATTTGTCTTAAATTCTAGACGAGGAAATATATTACAATTGCTTCAAAAAAAAATTATAAAAATAAATTTCCAGGACTTTCCTAGAACTTTATTTAGGTACTCTAACAAAAATTAATAAAATTCCAATTGCATCAAGCAAAATTTATAAAAATAAACTTCCAGGGCTTTCCTGGAACTTATTTAAGTATTTAAAAAAATTAATAAAATTTCAATTGCATAAAGTAAAAGATTTTATAAAAAAATTCCAATTGCATCAAGCAAACAAAAAAATTTATAAAAATAAACTTCCAGGGCTTTCCCGGAACTTTATTTAAGTATTTAAAAAAATTAATAAAATTTCAATTGCATAAAGTAAAAAGATTTTATAAAAAAAATTCCAATTGCATCAAGCAAACAAAAAATTTATAAAAATAAACTTCCAGGGCTTTCCCGGAACTTTATTTAAGTATTTAAAAAAATTAATAAAATTTCAATTGCATAAAGTAAAAAGATTTTATAAAAAAAATTTAAAAAATTTCAACGTAGGATCGCTAGTCACGCCAGTGACACCTCTGTGCGTTGCAGGTCCAAAGTCCACTGAATATATTACAGCAGAAATTGCAAAACACAAAAGTCCAAAAACGTGAAGAACGGGTCCAAAGCTCACTAAATGAAACCCAAAAAAATTTTTTTTCTTACAAAACAATCCTAATATCACAAATTACTAAAAAGGAAATTTCCAGGGGTTTCCTGGAACTTATTTAAGTATTTAAAAAAATTAATAAAGTATATGTTAATTTAAACACAACTTGCATAACCATAAGGTGCAAGGAAAATGTTGATCTATACAAACATAGATGCAATTTGGCCTTTTTGTTTTCGACACCTCCCTGAATATATAAACGGCCTCCCTCTCAACTACTTGCTAATTTACACGCCACGCGGCGCAAAATCTGTCCTTAACAAGACATTTGTCAAGGCTCCGTACTACACAGTACAAAAATTAATAACAGCAGTGGAAACGCTATATCCTAGCGCCTTCCACGGTAAGATATAATAAGGTAAAGCAAAATATTGTGGCTTCACAATATTTTCCAAAAACACTAGATTTATTGATGGTCCTTTTCTAAAAAAAATTTAAACCCTTTAACTTAAAAAAAAATCTGGACCGCTATGAACTGAACCCCACAGGACTTGAGTCAAAAAATCAATCCTTCACACCTATGTGCAAAAAAAATAATAATAATTGATACGAATTTTGACTCACCTGTGATTCACTTCATAGACTCTCCTGGCCCAGATCTTTTACTGCTGCTTGCTAAATTTTAAATGGAAATTCCCTGTTGTGGTAGTCTGCTCCAGTTTTTACGTCTCCCAGACTCTAGTGCCAGTAGGCTGTGATCCTAGGATCTTATCCAGGTCTAGACTAAAAAAAGAACAGCAGAAAAGGTCTTATGTTTCAAGGAAAGGGAAATGCTCCAACTTCTATATATTCGCCTACATCAAAATGTGTAAGCACCAGAATACATGGGTTTCAACAAAATGGCGCCTGATCGGCTTGAAAGAAGAAAAAAAGACCTTAACAAATCAAGTAATAACTCCTTCAGGAATAAATTTTGGATTTTTCCCAAAATCCACAAAAGCAATAATCAAAACGTATCATGTATACTTATACTATACATACCAAAAGAAAAATTTTTAGCACAAGTTTAAGAGAAATAAAAGGGGAGACCGACTTACCATGAAAAGTGTCGAAATCAAAAAAGCCTTGACTTGAAGGAATTTGGCCACCTTTTCGTCCTGATTCCCACTATTAAAATACAAGGTCCAATGGTGATCTTTTATCGCTCACATGTCCCTTTTACCAAAAAAGGGCATTACTCTTTAAGCGACAAGGAGTACCACGAATTTGAATTTTTCGTGGTATTTATACGGTTTTCCACTCAACTTGTACACTGCACACATAATAATTCTAAGTGAACAAATACGAACGAAATTTTCTGCTTTCAACAGCTGATTTGAATATCGTTAACCGTGAAAAACCTTTTACCAAAATTATATTTAAACCAGCCAGATTGCAACGACGCGCTTTACTGATTAAGTTAGTCGCGGTTGTAAGAGAGAGATAGAAAGATAGACAGAGAAAGATAGATGTAATCCATAGTGTAGTATGTTGCCTAACCGATAAAAATCGATATCATGATCACCTTCTATATGATGGTGTAATATACAGCTTGTATTTTCTGTCTTACAGGGTGTCCGCGATTTTAATAGTAAATATTTTATGTTTTTATTTAAGCTGATTGATAATGATTATTTTACAGATGTTTCATTTAAGTTTGACTGATAATAATTATTGAATTATAGATTTTCGTTAACAATTATTTAGAGAATTTATAATGTTGCGAGAATCGTGTAAATACTCGCAACATATTATGTAAAAGACAAATTGTCTTAATTATAATGTCGGCGAGTTTTTCGTCTGTTTCTATGGCTTTGGATAATATTCTCCATTTTGCGTACAATATACCAAATGAACATTCAATCGTCTTCCTAGCTCTAGACAATCGCTGGTTAAAGTACAGCCTTTCAGGATTCAGAGTTTGTCTACTATATGGTTTAAGCAAGTTTTCTTGCAGTGGATATGCTTCATCAGCAATGAAAACAAATGGCATGCGAATTTGCGTCTGTGGTAGACACTGTTCAGTTTGTTACATTTAGTTGCTTCTTTGAAAGTAATTTATACAAAGCCGAACTTTGAAACGTGCCCCATCGGATTGTCGTCCATATCCTCCCACTTCTATTACAGTAAATCTATAATTTCCATCGCAGACTGCTTGAAGAAGGATCGAAAAGAATGTTTTATAATTAAAGAACATGCTTCCGAATGGCTGGGACATTTAATTTTTACGTGCTTCCCATCCAAGGCACCTAAGCAGTTGGGAAAATTCCAAATGTTCATGTAATCCTTACTGATTTTAATGAAATCATCCTGTGTTGGAACTGGCAAGGTATTGCTTAATAATTCCATATAGCGTTAACAGTTTTTTAAAATTGATCCAACCGTTGTAGCTCCCATGCGAAAAGTGAATGATAACGAAAGATTCCCCTGTAGCTAAAATCTGCAATAAAAAAATTAGACGTTGCTGAATAGCAATACAACAACAAAAGTGATTCAAAAGATTCATCTTTTGTTCGAAAAAACATGTGATCGTATTTAGGATGCCATGTGTTTTGTTATGAAATTCAAAGTAAAATTTCTCGGAAAATCACTGGCATAACGTTTGGGATGCCAATGGCAAAACCCAAAGCCACATGATTTTGTATTTCAATACGGAACACAACAAGTTCTTGTTATAAAACTGCTTAAAAAAATGGCATACCGATTGGCATGCCCAAGTGCCATTTTCATAGCAAACATTTAAAATATATTTTGAATATAAAAGAACCCATGAGAACTCTTTAATTCATACATTATTAGCATAAGGATATACGTATAATATATCCTAGAAAATCGTGTCCCAAAATCTGTCACTATATCTCCGTCTATTATTGGGCAGTCATTAGAATGTAAACAAAAAACCCATTTTAACACAAGTTATAAAATGAAACCATTTTTAGCACTGATATTCATTTTTGATGTTAAAATGATCCACTTTTGACAATAAAAACAATGTCAAAAATATTACTTTTCTTACTGACTTACTTACACTTTTTTTCCAGTGAAAGGACCCAAACAAAAAGGAAAAATTTAAGGGATTATTTTCGAAGGGAACTGAAAAAATTCCGATTCCACGGTCAGGCCATCCAGGAGACATTAAAAAAATCCCACTGGCCCCATTTTAAAAGTTGCTATTCTTAAAAGATCAGTTTAAGCCTCGACTATCGACGGGAAATTTGTAGATTCTCAGGATGAATCACTTGCTACGGACATGCAATCGTTGTAAATTCTGATGATGATAGAGTAGAGACAGAAACAATAGACGAAATCAACGAAGTGCAAGATACCGTCAACGTCGGCCAGCGACACCTACTTCTGTTTCCTCACAATTGTTGAGGGCCGTCCAGTCATTTTGCTGAACCGGGAAAGAAAAAGCAGACTCCGTAAAAGAAAAAAAACATGTTGACGCTTTAGTGGCCATAGAAAAAGAGAAATTGGAGTTCATCAGAGCAAAGAGAGCAAAAAAAGAGGAAACCAATGAGGATGATGATCATATGGCATTTTTTAAGAGTTTACTTTACACGTAAGAAAAATTCGGACAACAACATTTTGCAGTTCAGGAATAGCGTTCAAGACCTTGTCCAAAGATATGCTTATGGCTATCGCTATACTGATCAAATGAATCAAGGGATGCAAAATTTCAATTATCATATGAACCAAGACGCCAACACCTACTGAATTTTTGTTCCAGACAGTGTGCTTCATTTTATTACCTGAATATCTCTTAGTTTTTTTTGTTAAAATAGATTACATACATTTTTAGTTCATTTCTTTCAGTGTTTAAGATTGTTTTGTTAAATGAGCTATTTGAGTTTTATAATATATTATGTGTTTTTCTACAAGAACATTATACATTCAACTTACCTTAAAGTAATTACCAATCTTTCTTCCGGTCCAATAGGTTGCTTATTGTAGTTTGTCCAGTTTTTTGTAGAGATGGAGACACTTTCTCTAAAATATAGTTGAAAGTGGCAATATCCATTCTCAAATATTCGAAAAATCGGTCTGGGTGCTGCTTGAGTTCAAAAAATAGTGTATGGTACTGCCCAAACCGTTTGCGCTCCCCATTAATGGGATGTACAGAATAAGTTCTGTCTAAACTACCTATTGCACTAAGCACGCGAAGCGCGGCATTATCAAATAAAATTTCGTCTTCACTGTCGGTGAACATTTATACTGAATTGACTTTGGAAAATCAAACCAATAAATCGCAACTTCTGCTTCCTCACTATGTGCATTTCTTCTGTCGCGTCGCTTATATCGTCGCTTACCTCGTCGCTGTGCCTCTAGCCTCGTCGTTCCACTCTGTTTGTACCCTTGTGTATGCACGCGGCTGCTTAAAATCGCAGAATTGTATTTTTCGTCTATCTCGCATCGTGTGCACGTACACGTACTTTCGTTTTAAATGCAGTAAGATATTTGAATCGCCCGCTTAACTTGTCGCCTGCCTCTGCCCTCGCCGCTCCACTATATTTGTACCCTTATTCCTTTAGAATACATTTGAATTGAACCAAATAAATGCGTCATTTGTGCGGCCTATAAACCTGGCGTTCACATTTAATATTTTTAATTGGCTATCACAAATCTATACTGCCTTCATTATGAAAAACGCAGTAACTCCAAAAACACAGTTTCGAGTTAAACGGGCTCTCAACAACTTTGGATGCAAAAATCATTACTATTTTGTATTTTTTCTAAGTTTTTTTTCTGGTATAGTTATAAAATATATAAATTTAGAAATAAGTTAATGTTGGTTTGGAATCATTAGGTCTTTTAATGAATTAATTAATAGCGTTAATGCGATTTGGCTTAGTGTACTAATGACGTAATTATTGCCAATACTTACTATAAATGCAGTTAGTCGCTATTTTAGCGAGTTTTACTGCACTGTTGCTTTGTATTCTTTGTTGTTGCACCATGGTATTAAATGGACAGCAAACCAAATAATTTTTTCTATTATTCCCCTCTAAATATTTGCAAAATTTATTTAAATATGAGTAGAACAAAAAACATATTTTTGATAAAAATATTAAAAGTTGGCTAAAGCTCCTGTAAGGCTGCTTTTATGCACGCGTTTTTTGTCGCCTGACGCGTGGCGACATAAAAACGCGGCTTTTGTAGATGAAACAAAATGGAACTTTTTATTTGGCGTTTTTTGCCGCGTGCCGCTTTCAAATAAAATGTTTGTTAAATGGACGGCTTTCTGCAGAAGGGAACCAACCCTTTTATTTACGTTACTAATAAATCAATTGACAAACTTTTTTATAAATTTAAAATTCTAGGTTATATTTTAGAACTATTATAGACTTATGTATGTTTAGATATACATTTTATTTACTTAGTCATGTGTGGTTTTTTCTTAAAAAAATAATTTGGACAAAAATAGTTAGACCTTTGTGGGTTGGTTCCTTCTTGCAAATTAATAAAACTGCATGTAGAATGAACATTAATATTATTAAAAACTAAAACAAATACATTTTTAACTTTAAAAAATTATTATTTTCTGCGTCTAAATCAAAATCGGGAGATCCGCTGACACCATCTATGTCGTCTTCTAATTCCTCACTACTTTGTAGATTTCTGTAAAAATATTGACAGTCCTTAAGTATAAAATGCATTATCGATTTTATGTCCTTCAGTTTTGGAGCAGAGATTTCTTTACCATTTGGCCACATAGGTAAAAAAAAAATCTTTGAAGGTTTTGCGTTAGGTCTTCCAACTTGCCTTTTCTTAATGTCTATTTCAACGTACGACTCATCTTGAAAATTTTCTTTAAAAAATATTGAAAATGGTTTGCTTTTGTCAATACAAATTTCTCGGGACCTAAGCCAGCTAACCTTTTGTTTGTTAATGTCAGTTTTTCTATTACTTATTTGTTTCTCAATTTCTGCGGTTGTAAAAAAATCTAAAGATTTCATGCGTCTAACTACAAATTTATTTTTTGTGCGACACTTTTCCATTACACGAATATAATCATCAGAAAGATACAGTCGCTGCTGATGTTTAAGAGTACATTCTACATCGGAGAAATCCGAATCGTTCGGCAGGAAGCTGTGACCTAAAACCAGAAATCGCATGGAAATTTTTTGAAGGAATGGATGAGACTCTAGTAGAGTCTTTATGTAGTGTCTTCATTACTAAAGTCATCTTAATATTTCTATTCTGGCCCCTCGCAAGAGTTGGACCAAAGAGTTAACTCTCTAACATTAGAGGAAACTTTTTCAATAATATGTTTAAATAAACAGGATCCAATTTCTTGAGCGCCGCGGCCTGCTTCATGTTCCAACCAAATATAAAAGTATCCTTTATTGTTTGATCCACTGTGTACACCCAAATTATACAGCCATAACTGCCTTTTATAAAATAAAATATCTGTCGGTATTCTTGGTAGGGGTAACTTTTTTCAAGGTCAAAAGTGAGACATTCAAACCAGTCAGTATCTTTTGCTTTCAACATATCTTTATTCATCTTTTTCCTTGCATTTTGCCATTTTTTTATATGTAAGTCGTGTTCGGCTGTAAGTTTTTCCTTCTGTTCAGTATCTGAAGTATTAGTAATATGTGCCTTAAATGTGTCACATGTATTACATGTATCTTTCTTTGGTTTGAATTTTAAATTAAAGTTGGAAAAAAATATTCGTCTGTAAGTAACAAAACTTACAAGATTTTTAACATCCTCTTTGTATTTTTTGAACATCAACGGGAGTGTCAATTCAGGCGGCAGAAATTGAATATCAAAATTTTGTTCTCTTCTATAATGACTTTTGTACTTTGGTATTGCATTTATGTGTTGTATTACTATTTGTTTTCTTTCTTCATCAATTTTATTTCTACCTCCTTGCTTTGTTCTTGCCTTGAAAATTGCCTTGACCTTATATTTTGGCCATACTTTCTTTTCTTAGGTTCTTCACTAACCAATGCCCCTATTAGGGCTGTTTGGGGGTTATAGCTACCCAATTCCCAATACTTATTAAATTCTTCTCTTCTTTCATTTGTGCTTATTTTTGTATGACATTTCCTGGCACAACTGCTTTTAAATGCTTCATTAAATATTTTTTTATCTATAACCCTTCCTTTATAATCAAAATGACGTTCGTTTCCCCGTTTTGACGTTCAGTTAGAGAGGCCTCGAAGTTCCCACTTTCTTGGTTCCTTCATCCCTAGAGTGCCAAGACTATGAAACTTGCTACCCGCAGAAGTTTTTCCTTGTTCTCCCAATCTGCAAATATTTAAGTCCCTTGTGAACAAACTCCTCTCACCACACTTAAGACACCCACGATACGTTATTACTTAGGCATCAGCCTTCGTGGACTGTCCCAAGATTAAAAAAAAGATTGGGACTTTCAGCTTTATAAAATATATATATATATATATATATATATATATATATATATATATATATATATATTATATTATATATATATATATATATATATATATATATATATAATATATATATATTATATATATATATATATATATATATATATATATATATATATATATATATATATATATATATATATATATATATATATATATATATATATATATATATATATATATATATATATATATATATATATATATATATATATATAATATATATAATTAAAAAAAATAAAAGTCCTAAAATCTTGAGGTTCGGTCTGTGAGGGCTTTTTAAATGGAAAAAGAAAAACTCTTTTTACTACGCCAAGCTTTCTGGAATGTTTATTCCCTTTTTCTTAGGCTACAATAGAAGTACAAGATCTTAGTGAAATAAAGTAAAACCATTTTTTTAAAATTTACCTTGTGTGCAAAGTAAGTTAAATGTTAACAAAATCAACATCCTGTATGGAACTTTTGAGCTAGTGTTTTGCACGCACAATTAACATTATTTAGAGACTAATTATTATTACATTGTTTTCTTATGAAAATAAAAATAAAGGATTACTATACCACCACGCGTGGAGATTTTTAACTGACCTATGCGAAGTTACTTTTTTGATAAACGTTTTTTCCCCGTTTTTTTTTGTAAAAAAGAAATTCCATTGGAAGTTCGTTACTTATCTCACAGAGGTAGGTGTGAAACGGAGAATGCGGTTTTTTGTTGTCGAAAACCTTTTGTCAGAAAATCCTTGTCTCTCACCCAAGGATTGACTGTGATTTAAAGAAACCTGTAGTTGTCGGTACGATATATCTAAATTATAATATTATAGGAATCTGTAAAATTGAACAATCCTTGTCTGTCACTCAAGGACTGTTTTGGAATGAAAGGACTAGATGGCGAATATTTGCGGCTGGCTAAAGCTACATCCAATGCCACGTTAGATGGAGCTGCAGTCACCCGACAGTCCTTTTTGTTGAAATTGTTTGACGGAAATTGCTCTGTTGAGAGATAATTTAAACGTTATAAGTCTGATTAAAAGACTAATTAAAAGAGACAATGGAGAAAAAAAGCAAAGGCACTAGTGTGTCTTGATTTTATTGAGTCTACTGCCTGTCACCAGCAGTGGGCTCAACATTCAAGGACATATTCCAGATTTCGCCAACACAACAACACTACATAGCGAAATAAATACCAGAAAAAGGCTGTTTTTGGAAATGACTGAAATACACTTAGAACCTGAGGTGATAAACAAGAAAAAAGATACCACTGAACTCAGTGCTATCTACTCTCATATTATCCACTTAAACAACCAGAACTCCAATAATATATCAACAAACACTTCAGATTCATAACCAACCTAAAAGACAATTAAAAAAGAAAAATCACTTTTCAGCCATTTCTTTGAGCAGTCTCACATACACTAGGTACAAATTGACGAGCAATGAGTACAGCTTTCTTAATGACTCTGAATGATATCAATCAACTTGTATTTTGTTTAAAGCTTTGAGGGACTCACTGTGCTGCCACTGGTACGCTCATAAAGGTTCCATCACAATGTGATGGTGGAATTGCAGCGTATGGGTCGCAGCATAGTGTGTTTATCAAAAGCCCAAAAAAAAAAAAAGATTCCCCTTTCTGCATTTCTCTTTACTTGTTTGCTTGCTTGTTTTTACCAAGAAAATCTGTAAGTTTAGTCTTAACCTGTCAATTATGTAACACCCAGTGGAGGTTCCTGACCATTTCTTAATAATTTAATCTATTTAATACCTAACATTATGAACCAATATCTTAAAATAAGCGTTCTTGAGTGTTGAGCCCACTGCTAGTGACAGGCAGTCGACTCAATAAAATCAAGACACACTAGTGCCTTTGCTTTTTTTCTCCATTGTCTCTTTTAATCAGTCTTTTAATCAGACTTATAACGTTTAAATTATCTCTCAACAGAGCAATTTCCATCAAACAATTTCAACAAAAAGGACTGTCGGGTGACTGCAGCTTCATCTAACGTGGCATTGGATGTAGCTTTAGCCAGCCGCAAATATTCGCCATCTAGTCCTTTCATTCAAAAACAGTCCTTGAGTGACAGACAAGGATTGTTCAATTTTACAGATTCCTATAAAATTATAATTTAGATATATCGTACCGACAACTACAGGTTTCTTTAAATCACAGTTAATCCTTGGGTGAAAGACAAGGATTTTCTGACAAAAGATTTTCGACAACAAAAAACCGCATTCTCCGTTTCACACCTACCTCTGTGAGATAAGTAACGAACTTCCAATGGAATTTCTTTTTTACAAAAAAAACCGGGGAAAAAAACGTTTATCAAAAAAGTAACTTCGTATAGGTCAGTTAAAAATCTCCACGCATGGTGGTATAGTAATCCTTTATTTTTATTTTCATAAGAAAACAATGTAATAATAATTAGTCTCTAAACAATGTTAATTGTGCGTGCAAAACACTAGCTCAAAAGTTCCATACAGGATGTTGATTTTGTTAACATTTAACTTATTTTGCACACAAGGTAAATTTTTAAAAAAAATGGTTTTACTTTATTTCACTAAGATCTTGTACTTCTATTGTAGCCTAAGAAAAAGGGAATAAACATTCCAGAAAGCTTGGCGTAGTAAAAAAGAGTTTTTCTTTTTCCATTTAAAAAAGCCCTCACAGACCGAACCCTCAAGATTTTAGGACTTGTTAGTTAACTAGTCGGTCAAGACTACCTTACAAAAATTTTTAAAATATATATATATATATATATATATATATATATATATATATATATATATATATATATATATATATATATATATATATATATATATATATATATATATATATATATATATAATATATTGGTATATTTTTATGTATGTTTGTATGTATGTTTGTCTACGCATTTCTCCGAAACTATTGATCGGATTGGGATCATTCTTTTTTTTATTGGCTTTTTTTATTTTAACTTAGAAAAGAGTAAAGATTTCATCAAAATCGATTCAGTACTTTTTATGATATGGACTTATACGTGTAAGTGTAACGGCCTGGTTTATTGATACGACACAACCCTACTTCACTTATGAAGTAGGGCTGTGGATACGAGCTACGGGTGTGGTGTCAAAGTGAAAACATCTCAAAACCTTGGTCAAATTCTAGTTCAATAAATCTAATACTGCTTATAACAACAAAAAATATTCAAGTTTTAACTTAAAACTAAAAATTACAAAATAAAAAGATAATTTAAAAATATATATTTTGACTTAAAAAAAAATAACTCAAAATTATGAAATAATATTTTTATGTATAAGCTAAATTAACCAACAAAAACGAAATTAAAAGTAGCTGTGAAACAAATTGGGGACCTATAATTTTTTGAGGACAGTGCCACCACTTAATAGAAGGACCTGGTGACCATTTTTGAGTAGGTTCTTGAGGCACTTTGAAAATTTGTGTAATTAAAAAAAATCAAGAATTGGTAGGGCGGGCGCAACCCTTTAGCCAGATCTTGACTTTTATGTTTAGGGGTCCTTCAATGACAATTAAACAAATTTTCAAAGTGCCTTAAGAACCCACTCAAGATTGTTCACCAGCTCTCGGACTATAAGAAAAATATCCACCAAATAAAAAAATAAAATCAAAGGTTGTTAAGTAAAATGTCTTCTTCTCTATTTCGTATCGGATATTTCATTTCTATTCCATTTTCATATTCAATGGCTTTGCTGGCATCGAAAAAATATAAGCCCCTAATTGGTTCCGTACATATTTTTTTTGCATTTCGTTTTTTTAGTAAATTTGAGGTATGTAGGTAAATGCACCAATAGTTGACCAGTTAAGAACTTTTTTTTACAGAAAAACTTGTAGCTGTTTAACTATTAATTTTTCTTAAAAATTAAAAACACATATAATAAGTACCATGTTTTGGGATACTAAATATTACCAGCAATTCCGAAAAAAGTGTTTATTACACATAAAAAAAAATAAAAAAATAAAAAAGTCACGAATCACCAGTACTTGACCATCAAGAACTAGTAATTGACCACCAATTTACCCAGAGGTTGACCGCTTAATAAAAAAAGTAAAACAATTTTTTAGGCAAAACTACATATTTATTGAAAGGAAAACAGTAAACAAGAACACTTTTAATCATACCAAAACTGTATTATTTCTTCTAAAATAAATTTTTTTATTTTAGCTTTATTTTTTAAAACTTATATAACATCTTTGGAAAACTGAAATTTAGAACGATTTCCAGTTGTGCTAATAACAGCGGGTTGTTCCAATTTTTTTATAAGTTGCTCGGTATTGACAATACTAATATCATTTTCAATAATCTTGAACAAATGTTTACTTCCATCTATTGGAGTAAATGCCTGTACTTCAACTTCATGTGTGTTATAAATATTTTGTATTGAGCAAACATAGTTATGATATTTTTTTTTCCCTGGAAAAGCAACTAAATAAAAGTCACCGATTGAAATGTCTTTCTTCAGTTTTTTCGATACACTAGCCAATGGTTCATTTTCACTGAAACTGTCACTGCTAAAATGTTCTGATATATCATCAAGACTTGAGCCACTCTCCTGCCATTCCTCATATTCACTTTCCGAAGTATCTGAGTTTAATATTTTGGATGGTCTTTTTTTAGATTTTTGAGTTTTGACAATTTTCAGGCAATTCTTATTTTTATCTTCTTTAACTTTTCCTCCTGTTTTTTTTCTTATTAAAGCCTTCTCTTGTTTTTGTCTCTCTTTTTCGGTTTTGACTCTTTCTTTTTCTTCATGATACTGCAACCATTTAAGTGAAGTAGTTGCATAGGGCAGTTTTTCTTTCCTTGTGAACTCTTTCTTTTCGGGTGACTCCTCTGGCCACGAAATGTGATCTAGAAAGGCAACACTAATATTTTGCTTGTGTACTGGAGGTACTGGTTTTCTTACAGTGATGTCGCTTAATATAATAATTCGATTCTTCTTTTCTGCTGTATCTTTTTTTATTAAATCTTCTTTAATCAGATCTGAAACTGTACAACTATCTGATTGTTCCGTTTGAATCTCACCATTTACTTCTGTTAAATCAGATTTTACTTTCTCAGACTCATTGTCAGTCCTTTGTATTTCAGTCTTATTTTCAGTTTTCTCTCTGGTATTTTCATTATTACTATTAGCTTTTTCTTCTAATCCTATGTTATTATCTTGACACCTTTTTTTCAGTTTTCTCCAAACATCATATAATTCTTTCGCCGACTCATCGCCTACCCATTCTCCCATATCTGCCTTTTTAAATTCCTCTCGTCTTTTCGTTGGAATAAGTGAATCGAAATACAGAAAATGCGGTACCTCAAAATTAGTTGGCTTGACTTTATCTATTCCGTTTTGATTTCCTAAAATCCTTGAAGCGTCCTGCATGCACTTTGTAAAATCTACTGCCTCGACATCAAATGGATACAGTCCGCACTTTCTAAATCCATTTTTAACGGTATCTGTCCCCATCTGATTAACAGTATTTTCTAATAAAAGTGGAAAAGTGGCTTTATTGACGATTTTGTTATTATTCGCTTTCTTCCAATCAAACACAACTTTTTTCCATTGACTTTTTAACGGGAAAAATAAGGATACGTCGGCAGGCTGCAAAATGTGGGTCGCATTTGGTAGAAGTGCATACAGAAATATGCCATTGTCTGAACAAAACTTACTTAAATTATATGTCAGGTGGGATTTATGTCCATCAAGTATGTATAATATTGGTAACTTTATACCCTTGTGTTTTAAATAGGGTAATAAGGTATTACACACATAACTAAAGAATGTTTCGCTGGTCATCCAACCTTTTTTTGATCGACCTAAAAAACAAAAATTCAAAAATTAATACATAACCCAGTTTTAGATAAGTAAAAACTTACCAATTACCCAGTCCGGATTGGTGTTCCTTACAATCTCCGCTGGGATCCTTTCGTAAGGATAAACAATCATTGGAGGATAAATTTGTCCGTCAGCCGAAATTGTAAACAAAACAGTGATACATTCCTTTTCAGATCCGGATTTAACTTCATAAAAATTTTTCATTCCTCGAGGACCCAGTACCAGACCAGTTTTTGGATTCGTTGTAAATCCTGATTCATCGGAATTGAGAATTCTAGTAGGATCACGTAAGATATCCTCAGCATTTTCTTCCTTTAAGTAAGTTTGAATGGAATCGTGCCACTCTCGTATCGATCCCTCTGTTACACATGCTCTGGCTCCATTTATTGACTCAGCATGTCGTTGACAAATTTCTGGGTGACGTTTTAAAAACAATGAAAACCATTTTTTTCCTGGCATGCCATCATGAAATTTGTGAATACGACCATCATTTTTAATAATATCGCTGACAGTTTCACAAAGGGTAGTTTTTTTGATGGGAAATCCCTTTTTAGCATAGGCTAGCAGCCACCTGACCAAAAGGTCCTCCTCATCTTTGGTTAGTATTGTAGACGGACCCATCTGTCTTGATAAGGGAGATTTTCCTTGTAACTTATTTATTAATGTGGCATGAGGAACACCATATAGCCTTTCCGCTTGTCTTATGTTGCAAACGTTATTTGAAATATCGCTTAGAGCCTGCTTTAATTGTTCTTCAGTATATTTAAAAAACTTCTTCTTAGTATCAGACATTTTTCTGAAAAATACAAAAGTTTTAATGAGTCTGAAGTAATATCCAAAAATTAAATACCCATTATTGACCATAACAGAAAACCAGTAGTTGACCACTGCAAAACTGTGGTCAACTACTGGCTCCGCTTCAAAATAACTGTTTATTTTTAGTAAAAATATTTTTTTCACACATATCCAGACCTATAAGATAGACAGAGATGTAAAAGCTTCAATTTTTTCGAAACACCAGTAGTTGACCACAGTGGTCAATTACTGGTGTTTTAACACATATTGTATTCTAGTATTTGACCACGTGTTTTTTTACAACAAAAAACTCATTAAAGCAAAAATATTCTAAAAATACTAAATATAATTCTTCTAACTTTGGGTTTACCATCTATTTTGTTAATAAAACGTACCACATAAACTGATGATTAAAGATACATAAATGTTGTCTACTTACCACGCTTATTACCACATAACCTCACACATGTAACACAGAGAATAAACTTTTGTAACGAGTCCGAGTGACTACTACAACACACAAATTTGTTGGTTAGTTGCGGCATCTACTAGGCAAAGGACCTATTAACAGTTTAAAGCCATAGACAGCCAACAAAATGTTACAGATTTCTTATTTTTCAGCGTTAAAAATATTTTGGTCAACTACTGGGTGCTTGTCAACTACCGGTGCACCTACCCTATGTATAACTGAATGTCCAGTTCCTGAAGTGGAACCAGATAGTGAAATAATATTTTATTTCACCATCTGGACAATATTTTTGTCCAGTTTATGAAATGGATGTTTCCACTTGGTGAAACGAGACGGTACTACAGCATCTGAACACAAAAATCATCCAGTTCCTGTACTATATATTTGGCATTTATATATTTACCGTAATACAATGCAATGACCCAACATTTTTGGTTAGTTGTGGTTAGTTGTGGTTATTTTTTCCGTGTAATGTTGATCAAGAAGCGTATAAAAATTATCTTTGATATTAAACATTTTTGCCGTAGTTCAATATAATGTTCTCCTTTAAAACACCGCGCGCGACTGATTGTTTCACTAATGGACAAATGCTAAATTAAGTAAGGAACTGGATGATTTTTTGTCAGATTTAATATAGTCTCGTTCTCAAAGTGGAAAAATTACATATCCATTTCATAAACTGAACATAAAAATTGTCCAGATATGAAATAAAATTTTTAATATCTGGTTCCCTTTAAAACGGACCTCCAGTTCACGAAATGGACAACTACGTCAAGTGGGTACGACATATATAAATTATATTTAATTCAAGATAAATTTTTTAGGTCGATTCAGTTTTTTTAATTACTTTTTTTATTATATATAAAATCCTCCTTTTAACTATAAAAAAAATTACGAAACCCTCAAGTAATTTTTGTAATTAGAGCTGGAACCGTTTTTTTTGCGTTAAGGTTTAAGTACTAACGTTCTGTGGGTATTTAGAGGAAAGTAAGTCTCCTACAGCTTGTTGGCAAAAGAAAAAAGTTTTTTTAAAATGTCGTCATTAATAAGGCAAATGGCTTTTTTAGATAAAATCAAGAATGCAAAAGTTATGTGATATGTGCCTTTTTCCGGATCTGGTAAAAGTATTTTATGTGAATTGTAAATGTATAGATTAGAAGGGAGAAGATAATGTGTTTATGTCCTTTAAGATTTTTTTCGAAAGTAACGCCCACAACAATAAATGATCCTTTGTTCTGGAGAACTTGGCCGTTTATATGTAGGGGTTGACAATTGACAGACTTTTTTGCGACAGTGAACATGATTGTGTCTTTAAAGCATTAAATTAAACAAGATTTTTAATGATAATTTGGTTTAATAACTATAATTTTACATTTACATAGTTCTACATAAAACTTCCTTTTGTTTCTTGTAAGAGACTAAAGACCAAATTTCTATTTTTCTTCCCTTCCCCAAAACAAAAATTTTTTATTTAAAATTAAATAAAGCCTTTTGTTTAAAAATATGATTGGGAAACCATTTTCTATCGGGCTTAGGAGGTATTTAATATTGAATTGATGATATGATATGGAGGAAAATCTTGTAATTGCAGGCCATTGTGTTCGGAGATTGTATGACAATGGCCTTAAAATTCTTCCCATGCTTTTATTTGCGGCATTATTGTCTCGTTGAAAGCATCTTTTAATTATTTTTCGAAACGGCGTCCTTTTAACTTGCATTAACTTGTCCCAACGAACTTTTCTTTGCATTCATCTTACCCATCGATTTTGAATACCAATAACATGGGCGTGATTCCTGTTTTTTGTGTAAATACCGTTTCATTTTCGCAGGGGAATCTTTTAATAGACTGCCATGGTTTATAAAGGTTTTGTTCACCATCAAGGATTTATCTGGTTATTTATTATTAAAATATAATTGGATTTAATAATATCTCTTTTATCGAAATATAAATTATTATAGTGCTTAAAATCTAATCTTTAATTATTTATCAGTCGCAGTATTTTAACACTTTTTCAGTGCTTTTAAAGCTTGTTTTTAGTATTCAAATGTATTGAAAATAAAGAAAAAAGTTAAATTGTGTCATTTTTATGAGTTCCTGTCTGTTAGTTCTACGTAAAGAGCATTTTTTTTTGATTTTTAATTTTATAATAGTCCACAAAGAAGCATAATCAGTAACGTACCATGGATGTCCTAGGGTGGCTAAGAGACAGTTTATTACCACAGGACTTAAACATTTGGATATTTGAAGGGAAGGAAAGAACTCTGCTAGCGGAAGGTTCCAGAGCCTAGACACTTTAGGGATATAGGAGTGGACAAAGTGGAAAGTATGGAGCTCATAACTAAAAGATGGGTATTGGCATAAGTTTTTCTTCACAGTGAATATTATTGTATTTTTGAAGCATAAAACTGGACAAGTCAGTTGGTGCCCCATTTTAATATTAATTGAAGATCACGTTAAACGGGTTATCTGCATTACCCCAAAAATTTTTTCCAAATTGATTTAGAGATAGGAAAAAATGGAAAAAGAGTAAAGGGGACTATCTTTAGCTAAACTTTGGGGGGGGATTGACGGGAAAAATTAGATTTTGGGCGTAGATATAGATTCATTCACTATTAACCCGGGGTTTCTAACTTTTTGGAAAAAAACGGAAAATGCCTTAACAAAATTAACTAATTAAAAGGAAACTAAAAAAACCAGAAAAAATTTTGGTAAAGATTTTTTGAATCAAAAACTCCCCCTTATTTTTGGGAAAAATTTTGGGGGAAGGGGGGTTTCAATTTTGTACCTGGGACTTTTTATTGTGTTTGAGGAATTAATTAAAATTTTAAAAAAGAAAAAACCCCTTTTCATAAGGGGTTTTGGGGGGTTTAAGTTTTAATTTAAAAATTTAAAACGGGATTAGTTAAAACCGGTCTTAAAAAATCATTTAAAATTTTAAAAAATTTTAAAAAAACTCTCGGACGCATCCCCTTTACCCCTTTTAATAACATATTAAAACCACCGTTTCGAAACCATTCCAATTTTAAAAGGGCCCAAATTTAAAATTTTTTTAAAAAAAAAAATTTTTTATTTTTTTTACTTTCCCCAAAGATTTTTAAAACTGGTTTGTTCGATTCTTTACTAAAGACCTATTGAGTATCTCGATTAGATCACAATTGAATCAAAATTTTTTACTCAAGCACGATAAATAAATATTGTTAATAGGTTTTTCTATATAAAAAAAGCTAGCTTTTGTACAGATTTTGTTCTTTTTATATTCTATGCACATCTTTTTAAAAACAGCACTGGTGGTTTGCTGTTAAATTTTGGGGACTAAAAAGGCTTCTATTTTTTCCTTTTTTCTAAAAAATGAAGCCCACTTCCCCAAAATTTTCTACCATTCATTAATTATTGGCGACCATTTTTGGGTTCGCATCACTGGAACATTACCTTGTAAAATAAGCCACGGCAACCCCTTTAGTAACAAAAAAACGTTTTTCTTCGTCCATCAGGCTCAAGAATTTTATGCCATTTAGGTTTTTAAACGAACTGTCTTTAAACTGTTTAATAGAACATTTATTTAAGTTTTGGGCCCGCTGTGACAGTAATATCCCTTCCCTACGGTTCCTTTTAATAAAAAAATAAAGATTTATATCCCCTTTCATGTGCCATCTGTCAATGTCACCTGCCACATTTTAAAGCAACGGTGTTTAAAGGTTAATGGACTATGATTTAAATATTTTTTAAAAATTTCTGTTGAAATTTAAAAAGTTTCTGCAAGAGTCAAACACTTTTTTGTATTAAAGCGTGTCACTATTAAAGTTCGCAACACATGAGATTTTTTGTTTCTTATTAATAGAGTTACATAAAAATGACATTGATTTTTGCTTTAAGTTGAACGAGGCTTCGTTAAATAAATACATGAAACCTCCATTTTTTAAAATATTTTATTTTTGTATTTATTATAACGAAAACTACTTATTTTCTGTGTTATTCTTCATGACTTTCTTTCGGTGTTACTGACGTTATGAGTTTTGTCAGCGGCAAATATCTCAAAAAATAAATATTGACTTTAAGGCAAATTTCATTGCATTTGTAGTAATAATCAGAAAGGCCAT
>JAHBCN010008039.1:0-40532 GCA_019359885.1 Listronotus oregonensis
ATTTTTTGAAATTAAAAAATAATAATAATTTATTTATCTTTAATAGAGCTATAGTTTAATATTACATGATTTTTTTCTTTACACTTATATACAAATATTTAGATTTTTTAATAAATTAAACGTCAAAAACTACACTTAAAAGCTTGTCTTGTTATCTATATTTAGGTGTTTTAAATATTTTTTTTCAGTAAAAATTGGGTTCAAATCGTAGGAGGAATCCGTATAAAAGCTCTTCAACAGGTAAGTCGTTACTGTAACTCATGAAGGAGTTTTAGCGTTTTAAGTCGGTTAAAAATATTAGGGTATTACTAAGGTTTTTAATTTTGATCCAAAATTAGTACAGTGGTATTTGTAACGTAAAATTTAAATAAAACCTCATTTTGTCTCTTTGGAAAAAGCTTTGCTAAAACATTCGGTAAAACCAACAACTTTAAAATTAATTGCGCTTTTCGCTCTTTATTAGCCGTAAAAATAAAATCAGTTCCTTTTCTAAAATTTTAAAAGCCATAAAAGGCAAATCAGAAGATTAATAACAAACCGGGATTTAGGTACCATTTACTTTTCCTTTGTCCAGCTGAAATATTTTGCCAAATAAGGACTACATTTTAATCTAATATATATACAAGTATAAATATATATATATATATATATATATATATATATATATATATATATATATATATATATATATATATATATATATATATATATATATATATATATATATAATATATATATATATATATATATGTATATAAGTGTGTCCCAAATTGGTGGGGAATGTATGGGGATCTTGGAAACCACGATAGATAGAAAATCGGTTAAATGGGGAAAGTTTTGGACAATTATGTTAGTAAGCTAATCCCGTTTACTACATGGTTTTATCTCTTCAGGTTTTTCAGAAATTTTGCAAAAACAAGAAACATGCATTTTCGAAAATCGGCCATATTTTTTTATAAGTGAAAATTTTTCAAATCTGTAAAAACTTTTAAAGCAACTTTTTTGTAGAATATGACCGAGTAGTCAATTTTTATTTTCTACGTTTCGGGTTTTAGAATCATCATCAACTTTATGTTTTCATATGGACGCCATTTTGGATTTTTATGGAGCCAAATAGTGCTTTTTATTCTGATTTCAACAATGTATAACATGTTATAATTTAAGAGTTTATAACCTCATTTATTTCAAAAAACAAATATTTTCTCAGTTGGCCTTGATTCCGGCGAACGTCATTTTTTTTTTGTAAACAATAAGATATTAGTAATTGGCAAAATAGATAAGCTGAACAGATATTTTACAGAAATGGATTTGCGAACATATGTAGCTGTAACGTTAATACCGTGTTTCAACAAAACTACACGTAACAAGTTAATTGAAACAGGTGAAAACAAAAACAATGAAAAGTGGCTAAACTAATATTCCCTCTAACATGAAAATGTAAAATAACGACTTAAAATTCAAAATGTTGTCCATATTTCTCAACATATTAACGATATTTTTTTAAATAGTCCTAACTACCCTATGAATGGTTGACTTAGGTATGTGGAATTCTCTATCAACATCCCTGGCTGTAGAAGTTGGATTTTCTTTAAATTGTTGGTTAACTGCAGCATCTCGTTGTCGATTTTCTTCAACGTACTCCATAGGTTGTGGTTTTTTAAAACTTTCGAATTTAAGCAAATTTCTAACCAGTTTTCGAAAGTATGTTAGTTTAGGATGCTGCCTTTCAGGAAAATTGTCGAAATACGTTTGAGCAGCTATATTAACATTTCTATTGCTTTGAAAATAATGTTGCAAAATATCAAATTTTTCTTTAAATAATTAACCATTTTAAAAAGATGAAAAAATTTTAATAACGTACCCGAGCTAACTTGATAATGACGCTAAAATATCTGTTCAGCTTATCTATTTTGCCAATTACTAATATCTTATTGTTTACAAAAAAAAAGACATTCGCCGGAATCAAGGCCAACTGAGAAAATATTTGTTTTTTGAAGCGGATGAGGTTATAAACTCCTCAACTATAACATGTTATACAATGTTGAAATTAGAATAAAAAGCACTATTTGGCTGCGAAAAAATCTAATATGGCGCCCATATGAAAAAGTAAAGTTGATGATGATTTATCAACTTTGCTTTCATATGGCGCTATTCATTTTGTTGTAACACGGTATAAATGTTATGGCTATGTTCGCGAAACCCATTTCTGTAAAATATCTGTTCAGCTTATCTATTTTGCCAATTACTAATTTATTGTTCACAAAAAAATGACGTTCGCCGGAATCAAGACCAACTAACAAAATATTTGTTTTTTGAAATAAATGAGGTTATAAACTCTTAAACTATAACATGTTATACATTGTTGAAATCAGAATAAAAAGCACTATTTGGCTGCGTAAAAATCCAATATAGCGTCCATATGAAAAAATAAAGTTGATGATGATTCTAAAAACCCGAAACGTAGAAAATAAAAAATTTAAATATAGTCATATTCCACGAAAAAGTTGATTGAAAATTTTTACAGATTTGAAAAAATTTTCACTCATAAAAAAATATAGCCGATTTTCGAAAATGCATGTTTCAGGTTTTCAAAATTTATCAAAAAACCCAAATAGATAAAACCATGTAGTGAACGGGATTAGCTTCTAACATGATTGTCCAAAACTTTCCCATTTAACGATTTTCTATCTATCGTCGTTTTCCCAAAATCCCCATATATTCCCCCACCAATTTGACACATATATATATATATATATATATATATATATATAAAATATATATATATATATATATATATATATATATATATATATATATATATATATATATATATATATATATATATATATATATATATATATATATATATATATAGAGAGAGAGAGAGAGAAGAGAGAGAAAGAGAGTTAGTTAAACTTTATAAATAGTACCAATGAAAATATCTCACTTGATGATTGAAACTAAAAACTGTTTAAGATCTTTTAATAGTGCTTTGGGTTCCCAAAGCACGTTGAGCAAAAACATTGGTAAACTCATTTAAAGCAGAAGCTCATAGGTACTAAAGGGACATTTAAGAAACCTTTTTTATGACCCCTATGCATAGAAAATTATTCTTATTGTAATTTTTATTATTGGTAACATTAGTATGTTTTCTATTTTTTTTAAATATGGGGATATTTTAAATTATGTGAAGCTCTAAAATTAAAACCTTTTACCTTGGTAAAATAGTGTCACCTCTTCCTAAATTAAATTAATTTATTTTAATCTATTAAAAACTGTTTTTTAATAGCAGCACTTTATTTATTCAATTTAAAAAACATTACTTTTTTTGCTGCCGGTAATATATTTTTAAAAAAAGGCAAAAATAAAAGCCATAATTTTTTATTTCATATTCAGATAAGACAATGTAAATCCTACATTTTTAGGTAAGAAAAGGTTAATCGTATATCAATTGGATAAGTAAGACATTTTTTAGAACAAAAACGAATGTAGATTTCTACCTAGTTTGTTTAGACCTTTATATTAAAAATTTATTCTTTGCTTAGAAATGTACATTAAAAATTAGAATTTCTATAACAAAAAGTAAAGGTAAATCGGGTTTATTTGGTGACAGTCAAAGTCAAACAACATTCTGTTCTATTTTGGTTAATTAACCAGAATTGAAAATTATTTTGAGTTTTGCGTTTTTATGTAAATAAACTATTTAAAAAATAATTTTAAGTTTATGTGGCCTAATGTTAATTTTTTTATTATTTTATTTCTTTTTAACAATTATGTTAAAAAACATATTATCTGTTTTAAGATTAACATTGGGCATTAATATTTTTGAAATAGATTTTTGTCCTTTCGGTAAATATAACGTTAAACCACACACAAAGTATCTTTATTTACTAACTTAATTTTCACAGAGGTTACGGATTTTTCTACTAAGAAAGGGTTTAATATTGCAATATTGTGTAATTATGCGACATGTGCGAATTTTGTATGTAACTTTAAAAGTAATTTACATTAAATTTGTCACTAGTGCAGGTTTTTATAGCAATTCATTAGATTTATTTTTAATAGTAGGTATGTAATTAATGTTAATGTAATTAATGATATGTAATAAACTTTAAGTGCGGGACTAGGTAATTGGTTTTATATATTTAAAGTATTTGCAGATTTTAAATGGGTTTTATTATCCCCCTCTTCATTATGGGATTTCTTATAGTGGATCCAATGGTTTGTTGGGCTTTGAAGGCTGTGGAAATATTATGTTTGCGTAGGAGTCTTCCTATTTTGTCTGTGGTGCCTTTGATGTAGAAAACAATTCACATTCATCTATCCGTGAAACTCTAAGAACTAATATATATATATATATATATATATATATATATATATATATATATATATATATATATATATATATATATATATATATATATATATATATATATATATATATATATATATTATATATATATATATATATATATATATATTTATATATATATATATATATATATATATATATATATATATATATATATATATATATATATATATATATATATATATATATAATTTTAAACTTTATATAATTTTTTTGAGCTATTGATCTTTAAACAGAAATTATTTTTTTAATTTTTATTAAAGGCTTAAAGCTAATTTTGTTGACCTTCTGTAGTTAACCTGGTACATATTTTTTGTTTTCTTGACAAATGATATGATGGATTAAAACATTTACCTAAGCGTAAATGACTGCCAGAGACAGAGGATATTATAATAATAACAGGGAAAATAACATCAATAAATTTTATTAAAACTTTAACTGTAGAAAAATTATATAATACACAAATACAAAAAGTTCACTAATATATTTAAATATGTCTTTGTAAGAGCAATGGTTAAAAAATATATTTTATCCTTAGCTTAATTTATTAGAGTAAAAGATGAAAATAAACAAGTCGTAGTACTTGCCTGTAATAACATATAAAAACAAAAACCAACAGTCAATTAACAATAAATAAACTACAAATAATAATCAATAACAAAATAGAAAGTACTTAGAAACGACATGACTTAGATTTAATTAAATTATGTAAACAAATAAAAATTAATAAAAGTATAATATACAATAGCATATGTTTAATACCTTTTAAAGACATTAATATTGCGCAATATGTAAATCGCCTTTTAACTTGAAGTGTCCTATGTGTTGGTATGGTGAACCTGATTTTACTTTATTTTACACGCTTTGAGTTACTCGCCTATCTTGTCAATACACGAGAAAAAAATATGATCTTTTTGACAAAAAAACGCAGCCCTGTTTTTTCTTTTAACTATTTTTTAACCATCTAAGTTTTTAGAGAAATGTGATTTCTTAATTAAAAAACCAGTTTTACGCAAATATTTGTATCTGTTTGTATCTTACTACTAGGTTTAAGTAGATGTTTTTTTTTTTGTTAAGAACGCCCTGCTTAAGTAAAGCAACTTAAGTTTAGGGAAATATTTTTTAGAAGTTTTTTTACATACTCTAAAAATCGTCGGTTGTATTAGATTAAATTGTATAAACAAAGTTACTGAATATGTATCACTGTACACATAACGGAATAATTGTAGGTTTTTTTTATTTTAGCGTACAGATACCAAGCTGCTGATCTTTTAACTTAAAATAAATAGGTATGATTCTTAATCTTTTTCGTAACTTCCAAAACTACCCCATATTTGTTAAGAACAAATTTATTTTTTACCCCTAATATTTAGGATAACAGTCTGCGTCTTAATGTAGGTAGAGACGTCTGTGTAAGGATGTAGGGCTTTTTTTTAACTTCAACGGTATCTTTATTTTTGTCTTTTTAAAAAACTGTTTAACAACATTTTTATTCTTATTTTTAAAAAGTTTAGATAATTAATAAAAACAAACAGGAAATATTTATTTTTATTGTTGTATTTATTGTTTTAAGCTTAATTCATTGCTTAGGTCATGTATTTCAAACTTAGCTAGCTGCGACTTAAAAATTCAAATGGGAATATTTTAATTTAAGTAATTAAATTTTATTATGATAGGTTCCTAATTTCGCGCATCCGCGAAGCTAATTGTACTATTCTTAAGGGTTTAAAAATTATTTTTTTAGTTAAAAGTAGCCATTTATAACTACTTAATAATTTGGGTTATATTTTTTTGATTATTTATAAATAGGTCTTTAAAAGTAACAATCTAAAATTCAGAGTTATTTTTAATATATCAAAGGTTTTAGATTTAATATTTTAGTAGTCAAAAGTAAAATATTTATTTAGGATAACTTATTAATAAAAAAATATTTTCCTTTTCAGCTAAAGAATATATTTTATGGTTCTTGTCAAATGTAATTAACAACAGCAATATTTAATGCATTTTTTTTTAAATATTATATATTTTATTTAAAAATTTAACGGTTTTTCCAAAATGTGTTTTATTTTAGTACAATTTAAAGTAATAATAAAATGATTTATATATTCTATTTAAATAAAAGTAACGTATTTTTTAATTTAAATTAGTTTTTAAGCGAGGTAAAGTTAGTCCTAAAGGGATAAGATCCTTTAAAAACGTAAAACGTCAACATACAACAAAAGACAAACATAATTTATTCGTCACACATTTGACGCATGTTAAAGATGGTATTTTACATTTGTCAAAAAGTGCGTTTATCTTAAACAAAATATCTATCAATTGCAGTTTAAATAATAATATATGTTTAAATTTATTTTTAAAAAATTAATACGTCTGAAATATGGAATCTAATGTCAAAAATTAAGGGTTTGCAAAGACATAATATTTTATTTTTATTTAAGCAAATATAAAACCGATTTAAATGGATTTTTAATTTACGCGTTTTAATAATAAACCTATGTGATTTTTAATATTTGAAAATTTTGGATAAAGCACGCGCACTACTCTTTAAGAAAAAGTAAAATTAAAACACAAAATCATTAATGGAACTAAATCTGGTTCGGTTTAAAAGTTTTTATAATCTACTTTTTTAGTTTTAAGCCCCATCATATTTCATTCTCTTAAATCTGTGTTTAATTGTTTCGTTTGATCCTCTTAAAAAAGTATTATCATTTATTCTAGGCCTATTAGGTTTAAATAGTACTAGAAATTTATTAAAAACCAGTGCTTTACTAAAATATTGGATATACCATTTAATATAATATTTAATATAATTATATTATATTATAAATTTTGCTGCTAAAAACATTATTACCCAAGACTTAAAAATTCTGTTACATTTTAAGTTTTTTTTTAAATTAATTTAAAGTCACATTGCTCCTAACCAAATATTTTTTTATAAATATTTGTTAACGTCCGTCATTAAAGTACAAAATCTCCTAGTTTTTTTTTGCACAATTTGGCAAAATTTGATTGTCAGTTTTTTGTTGTATATATTTTTTAAATTGTAGCTACCTAAAAATAACTTTTACAATTAAATTTGCCAAAATAATAATGA
The DNA here is from genome assembly GCA_019359885.1 of Listronotus oregonensis. NCBI lineage: Eukaryota > Metazoa > Arthropoda > Insecta > Coleoptera > Curculionidae > Listronotus > Listronotus oregonensis. Next base: position 7,470 of record JAHBCN010008039.1, read on the forward strand.
AATTTCACGATTTTATTTTAATTTTTATTCTACAAAAAAAATGTTGGGTTACACCATGTATACAATTGGAATTATTATTAATTTAAAACAACTTGATTGGTTTTTTAAAAAATAATTATATTTTTAAAAATAACTATATAAAAAAATTTAACAATTAGGTATTATACCAAAGGCAGTTAAATTTGGACGCTGCTTTAATAAGTTAAATTTATTTGATTTAGGTTAGAGTTTAAGTGATCTTGTTAACGCAAGACACTAAAGTGCCAACAGGCACAAAAATTACTTTTTTTTTTAAATCAGATATTTTCAATTGTCCAGTTTTTAGAAGCGTATAAAAAGCACATTTTAATGGGTATCCTAATTTTATCTTACGTTTTTCATATTTAAGTAACAATATGTTTCGCCTAAAATTTAAGAATTAGGTCAGAATAACTATGTATATTCTATAAAAACTTGTATACAAAAAAACAAGATCTACAAAAAATGTTATTTTTAATAGGCCTACAATAAGATTTATTTAATTATATTAATAAAATTATTTAAATGTATAAAACGAAAATTTTATCCTAAAAACTATCTCTTTAAATAAACAAAATATGATTTTTGTGTAATAAAATATGATTTTTCAATTTAAAAGCATTTATATAGAAGAAAGCAATCATCAATAAATTTCTATACGAGCTATTTACTTGAATTGTTAGGCCAATAATTAAATTTTGATATGAATATATTTTTTTACGGCCGTGTTACCAGAAAAAGAAAGAATAACTTGGGAAAATAATAATATTTTAAATCAGTTAAGGAATATTTATAGTGTTTGTTAATAAATAGTAATCCAATTAAAATATAAATTTATAAAAAAGGGTTTGAAAAGTAAGAACCTCTTTGTGTAACGTATCATTTTGTTTACTGCGCCAAGGTACAAATTATATAAAAAATACTGGATATTTCTATTTTTTCTTGATTAAATTGTCTGTCTGTCAGCCTGTTTGTCTTTTTATAAGTCTGTTTGTCTCTTAGTTTTGCTGTTAGGCTTTTAGTACAGGAAATGAGGCATTTTGGCTCGGAATTTTTTTGTCCTGCATGGATTTACCTGAAATTTTCACAGAATGTAGGAAATAGCCCAAGGATCAAAGTTTCTATCATGCCAAAATGTGCTTTTATCCTGGAGGTGGTTGCCACCCCATCTTGGGCGTAAAAAATGTTTATTACATTTTAACTGCAGAAATCAATAAAGAAAGTAATTCTTAGTAAAAGTTTTTTTTTACATTTTTTTCGTAAAACTAATATTTTTCGAGTTATTCGCGATTGAAAGTAAGAGTTATTCGACGAAAAAATCGACGTTTTTAATGGGTTTTTACGAATAACTCTAAAATTATGCATTTTATCAAAAAAACTGTAAATAGCAAAATTGTAGCTTATAAAAAAACTAAAAAAATGTTTTATTTTATAATTTCTCTACAACCAATACCGACTGAGCTTCGGCTTGTTAATGGTTAGCTTTTGTTCGTCAAATGCTAAATTTGAAAGATTCAAAGTATAATAGAGGGAAAAGTTGCAACATATAAAGTCTTTTTTAAGGTATATAATTAGACCTTTCTTTCAAAAACAAAAAAAGAGTTTCTTTACGTTTCTACGAAAATATCCTCCTAATTTCCCTCTTAATTTTTAAGGATTAAAAAATTGCAAAAGAATGAAATTGGTAATATTTCAGGCAGTAATATTTTTATTTAATAAATCTGTCAAGCTAATAATTTTTTAGGAAATAAATCTTGTTGCAAAATGAAATTAGTACATATTTCAAGCAACATCATTCTAAAATTAAATCACTATGATAAATTAATCTTTTTTTTAGGTTAAATATTTTTTTTACTTTAAGCTCTAACAAGAGTTGATTTTTAAGGGTTGAAATATTTTTAAATTGTATTCCAAAGCATAAAACAATCATTAATCAACTAATTTAAACCAAATTTACCCATCTTAAGGTTTAAAATGTTATTCTATAAGTTTTGACAATTATGGGTAGTTTTCACCCCTAAAAAACAAACAGCGCACATCACCATGAAATAAAATTTAAAGTAGAGGGTTAAAAGCGCCTAATTCAATGCAGGACAAAAAAAAATTGCGATTTTTTTTTAGCTTTATTTCCGGGACTCATCTAATCATTTTGATTTGTCAAAAACATTTTTTTTGTAAATCTTATAAGGGGTGGTTATTTAAAGGTTGAGTTATGGTAGTTAATTATATATTATTATAATATATTATTAATTTTTTTTCTAAAAAAATATTTTAACATTATAAAAACATTATTACATAATTTCGTTATAAAGGGTGCTTTTTAAAGGTTGAAACATTACGAAAACTCACAACATTTAAATATATTCATTCTACATATTTAGCTATGATTTTAATTTACATAAGGTCTAATTCTATGGTTTTTAATTTAGCATAAGAGGTGGTGGGTACCCCCTAAAAATAAAAAGCACACCTTAGGCATATATAAACTTGGATTTAAAGGGTGAAAGCAACTTAATTCCAAATTTTCATAAAAATTGAAACTGTACAAGAAATTCCGGGGGTCAAACACCTTTTTTCTCCCCATCCACCGTACTATTTAGTGAGTTCATTTTTATTTGTTACCGTATTTGCTATTTTGTCCATTTGTCTGAATGTGTCTTGATCAGCCAATCGAAAAATATGGTTTAATAGTACTTTGCATAATACAACAAAATTAGGTATACCCTTAAGGTTTTTTGCTTAGAGCTTTCTTTACCTAATTATAGATATATACATATAGCATCTTACAAATTTACATACAGCGTAATTAACATAGATGCAAGTACTGTTGGTTTTCGTGTTTAAATCCTAGAAAAATTCTTAGTGCATGGTGCTTAATTAGGTTTTAATTGTTTCTTGCAGCCCTAGACAATACTTTTAAATGTTAGATTGTTACTTTTTTTTCAATGAAAAGTGCAGTAATCAAAACATAAAACTGTAATTTATATATGATAAAATGTGTCTATTATTAATTTTAAATAAAAAAGTTTTTAAATGTTTTAATATTAAAAAATTTAATGAATTTAACACATTGAAAATACATAGTGACTTAGAGTAACCGTCGATTACTGAAAGATGATTAAAAAAGTTTAATTCAATTATGGTCTAAATGCGTTTGGTCTTCGCAGTAGATATTCTTTAAGAGCAATTATTAATAATAGGTTAACAAAATTTACCTACCCAAAGCATCCAAAAGAAAGATGTTAAGAAAGCAAATTTGGGTTTAAAAAATAATACGAACTATGCTAGGGTATGTATTATAAAACATTTTTCGTAGGTGCCAAAAACTAGACTAAAATATAAGAAAGAAATAATTTTTAAAAGACATACTTGCAGTTGTCTAGTGATTTACCCTAGTACTGATGTTGTCTTTAAAAAATAACGGGGTTTTGTTCCATAAAATTAAGGAACTCGTTTGTCTTAGGGGCAATTTTATTTTTAATGGGTTTTTGAAAACACAATTTTATAACCTTTTTTTGCTGTTGTCCGTGTTTTAAATTCTTTTTTTTTTGTTTTTACTTTTGTGTACAGTTTTGCACTGGTTGGTTTCTACAGGTTATAATCTATTTTCTTCTTGCAAATCTGCTGTCCCCTTTTTTTATCGGAATTACTTTTATTAACATTAAAATGATATATTAATTAATAATTAATATATCATTTTTATGTTAAGTCTATTAAGATTGTGTCCCCTGTATGTATCTAGAGAGTCGTTTAAAACAAGAAGTGTATGTTGTAAACTTAAGCATTCTGGTATTTATGAGATAAGTTTATTAGTTACGTATATGACAATTAATTTGATTATACTGTTTATTACATGTTTATCTAAAATGTTTATAAACTTTTTAAAGTTAAATATATTATAAAACTATATTATAACTAAAACTATATTATACACTAACTTAAACATATTCGTCCTATATTTTTTTTTTCATATTTCAGAATGGACTGTGACGAGTTTCGATCTCGTGGAAAAGAAATGATAGAATACATATGCAATTACCTTCACAATATTGAAACTAGAAGAGTAACACCCAGCATTGAACCTGGATATCTTCGAAAGCTAATACCCGGGGATGCTCCTTTAGAGCCAGATGACTGGGATAGTATTATGGCAGATGTAGAAAGTAAAATCATGCCAGGAGTTACTCACTGGCAGCATCCAAGGTATGCTTACTTAAAAATTAGGGTTAATTTTTATTCGAAACAAAATATTTGTGATATTTGGGCTTAGTATATTTTTATAAATATTGTTTAAAATATGTATACCTTATTTTTAACGGTAATTATTTAAAAATACGTTATAAAGTAGTCTTGACAAAAAACTAATAATACTTAACAAAGCATGTCTACCCGAAATGCTACAAAAAGTGTACTCAAAAACAGAAAATCGATTAAATTGTTTATAGGTTAAAAACTTTATAAACTAGTTCATTAATAATAAAATAGCAAAAACTTTATTATGGATAAATAATGCTATAGCCTCGAAAATCTTTTGACAACTTTTAACTTTTTGTTAAGTTTTAAATGTTACAACATTATTTAATAAAGAACTATTTTAATTTATAAAAAAATAAGTAAACTACTTAAAAATTTATTTACCGCAAACAGTTTTTAAATGGTTATATAAACAAAAAAAAAAAAACAAACCATAAGAAACATTTTGAGTTTAATCACTAAATGTGCTAGGGATTTAACCAGAATTAATTTTTAAAGAGTTTAATGTCCTAAGCACTAATTAAAGTAATAAAGTAGAAGCCTCTGTTTAGGTTGGGAAATCTTTATTATAAAGCTAATAAATGCGTTTGTAATAAATATTTAAAACTTCTTTTATATGTCTGCAAATTCTTATGTTTAGGATATATTAGGAACTCTAACTTTACCTTTTTTTCTGTACATATGAAAAATTTAAGTTTAATTTTTATACTTTATCTGTATTCTTCTAATATTTTTTTTGTTATTTACAGAATTATTTTTATAATATATAAAATTATTATTATTATCATATATTAATAACAAAAACAATTAGAAATAACAGAATTAGTGTAAATTTGGTTTTAATTTTTACTTTACCTTTTTAAAGTTGGTTTAAATTACATAAAAAATCTTGCGTTTAAAATAAACTATTAACTATACAAAATTATTAGATATATCGTTCCGGTTAAATCAAAAATATTATGTTTATTATTATGCTTTTATCAGGTATTGAGTAATTTTCAATTTTATGTGACTAACCTAGAGAAAAAAAACCATTAAACTTTAGTAAAGTTCAGTTAAAAAAACGTGTTTAAACTCCCTTTTGGTTATATTTTAAAATAACAGAAAAAAAAATTAATAGAACTGAAAAAGACATTGATTTCCAACATGATTTGATAAATTTAAAATATATGGATGTTAAATAGGTAAAATTAAACTTTTTTTCCTTTATCATTCAATTTTTATTGCTATACCCCAAAATCCTTTCCTTGATAGTTTTTAAACATAAACTTATTATAGAATGCTTTGCAGTAAAATACTTCCCGCCACGCCCTCACAAACCTCACGATCTCCATGACTTAATAAAATACATTAAGTTATTCCAGTAATACCAGTTGGTAAAAAAAAACAACAAAATTAAATTTAATTTTTAATATATATGGTTGTTAAATAGGTAAAATTAAACTTTTTTTCCTTTATCATTCAATTTTTATTGCTATACCCCAAAATCCTTTTCTTGATAGTTTTTAGACATAAACTTATTATAGAATGCTTTGCAGTAAAATACTTCCCGCCACGCCCTCACAAACCTCACGATCTCCATGACTTGATAAAATACATTAAGTTATTCCAGTAATACCAGTTGGTAAAAAAACAACAAAATGAAAAAGGTAAAAATCCTACAAAAAAATATTTTTTGGTAGTTTAAATAAAGCAACAAATCAACTTAGTTAGAAAATAAATTTTTGTAAAAAATGGTTGCAAAAATGACCCAAAAATATTATGGAGAAATATTTAAGTCACCATGAAAACTTTAAAAAAGAAGCGTTTATACAGTTTATAAATTTCTGTAGGGGAGAGAATAATGTTACTAATAATATAAAGCCTCTAACTGACAATTAAAAAAAAAAACAAAAAAAGTTCCCAAGAAAAAATAAATTTTTAATTAATCCATCTTGATACCAATTTAAGTAATGATTTAACAAAAAAAATAGTATTTTTTTAAGATCATCTTTTGGGAATTAAAATTAGTTATGGTTAAAGTTAACCAAGAGGCAAAAAATTTAATTTGCTAGCATCTTCGAATGAAAAATAAATCAATATCAGATACTGGTATCAATGTTTTATAAGAATAAATAAAACGACTAATCATTTTAATGAAATAAATATTTAATAAAATATTTCTATCAATAACGACGATAATAGTGTCAATACCGTGTAATCCAAAACCAATAAATTCTTATCCTGTTTTGCAAGATTTGAAATAAAGTATTATCTCTAAACTATTAATTTTTAGTTTTAATAAATTTCCAGTTAGAATATATTTTCTTCTATCCAATAAATGCTTTTTTAAAATTCCACATCTGTGCAGTCTACCTCTTCAAGGCAGCATTCCATTTTGAAATGTCTTTAAAAGTAAATAAAAATTAAAACTTTAAATTTAAACATTAGAAACAGTGGGCAAAAGTTTGTCTAAATGAAACAGAGTTAAAGCTATTCTTAATTACCCTTTTAAAAGAGACTATTTTTTTAATTTAATATAATTATAAGATTATTTCAGCAACTAAATAAAAAATAGTATTTCTTTCTTACAAAAGTTTATTTAATTTTAAATATATGTACATCATAATAAGATAAGTAAACATAAATATATATTTGTCATTTGTATGAAAAATAAAGAGGAACATGTAAAAACACAGGCTGTGGACCAAATCAGTGTCGGTTTTATCCTAAAGTGCAGTAAAAATTACAAGATTATTTATTAAAACATTAATGTGTTACTATGAAGTAGTTAATGTAACGTACATACTTTTAACTATTATTCAAATTAATATATCTTCTATAATATTTAAGTTACCTGTTGGGCTTGTAAGAGGGGACCACTTTGGTCGAAGTCCTAGAGTATAAACTCTTGCGCGCCCAGGGTCGATTCTATGTTATGAATTTGTAGAATACCTAAAAAAGAAACCTAAAAAAAACTTTTAATGACCAAAAGACCTATTAACTTTTCGTTGGCAAGTCGATTGCCATTTTGAAAATATCAAATAAACTTAAAAATTGGAAACTTAGGACAATAATTAAAATTAAAACAGTTTATTAATTACTTAAAAAAATTGTAAATTCCAAAAACATTTTTTAGTTTATCAAACAATATCAAATGTTATGATCGGCACATTGTTAATTATTGAAAACAAGTGTGATAGTGAGCTAATTGATTTTACAATTTAAGATCTTTTTTATTAGGGGCTTTTGCTGATAATTTTAAAAAGTCAAAAAGATTTACGTTCTAGTTTCCTACATTACTTTTAATTTTAGTCATATTCTTAAGCGAGGTTATCTGAGATATTTAATAATAAGCACTATACAAAAAATAAATATATTTTAATGAGAGCAATACATTTTATTTTATTCGTTAAAAAGGGGTAAATCCTAAAAAAATCAATCTTACCTTCTAAGCACACTTTTTAAAGATCTAACTGCTGGGGGTCGAAGTGATGAAAAAATACACTGCTCAAAAAAATTAACGGAACACCTCTTAGTCCATTTGTAACTTTAAGTGCGTTAATTACAGTCAGATCAAGCTTACATATTTCAAGAGACACACATTTTCTCACAATAAATCAAAGAATGTGTCAATTGATTAATCATTTATCCCTAAGAAAAAACTTACAAATTAAAAAAGGTACAAAAAAAAGTGAAAAACCTACAGTTTTTTATGGTTACTGTGGCGCTATTTGATTGTTATGGTGTTTAGTATCGCGTATGTCCTCCAGCAGCGCGAATTACTTCTTGGCATCTCCTTGGCATACTTCGAACAAGCCGACGAATATCTTCCTTTTCCCATTCTTCAACTAGGGCTTCTGCTAATTGTTGAAGAGTGTGTGGTGGATTTTGACGCCGACGAATACGTCTGTCCAGCATGTCCCATAGATGTTCAATAGGATTGAGGTCAGGGTTTAACGCTGGCCAAATTATTCTTCGAATTTCATGCTCACGCAGAAAATCCATAGTAATGGTAGCAGTATGCGGCCTAGCATTATCTTGCATGAAGAGAAATTCAGAACCAATACCATATGCAGCAGAAACGACATGATCTGAAAGAACCATATCAACATATCTGGCAGCTGTTAGGGTTTCCGGTATCACTACAAGGTCCGTTTTTTCTTCCAAACTTATGCCACCCCAGACCATTACCGAACCATCTCCAAATCTGGATACTTCTTGCACAGTGGCAGTAAAGTAACGTTCATTGGGACGTCTGTACACGCGTACCCGACCGTTACAACGGGTTAGACGGAATCTTGATTCATCTGTAAAAAGTACAGGTCTCCAATGTCTAAGCTGTCATTGCAAATGATCGCGAGCAAAGTTTAATCGATTAGTATTATGAGCTCCAGTTAAAACAGGTTTTCGTACCGGTCTCCTTGGTTTTAAATCAGCCTCTCGTAATCTGTTTCTAACTGTCTGGTCAGAAATGGTTACCTGATGAGCCGCCCTAAGTGCATTTTGAAGGTATTTTGCAGTAGATGTTCGTCTACGTAAAGCAGACAATACTAAATAACGGTCTGCAATTCGTGTGGTTTTCCGCTTCCGACCTTGTCCGGCTAATCGTTTGTATTCTTCAGTCGCCCTATAGCGATCATACACATGACTGAAGGACTGCGATTGAAATTTCTTGCGACTTTGTCGGATTTTAACACCATTTTCAATTAACGCTACAATACGAGCTACTTCTATCTTGCTAAGATCACTCATTTTGACAGACAATGAATTCAACAATATCAAACTGTCATACTGTTGCCTAGTAGAACTGTCGAACCTACTGAAGTATAAAATCTAAATGTGGATATTATCACGATCACTTTATTTTTTGTACTGGGTTTGAAATCATAAATTTACTTTGAGTGGCGAGCACAAATATGGATTAATTATATCACGTAACTAAAATAAAATGTTTATCTATCATAAAAATATCATTTTAATTTCCTTAACACAACAAGCTAATATTTTGCAAGTTTATTAAAAAGTGTTCCGTTAATTTTTTTGAGCAGTGTATAAACGGGCAAACACTGTCTATTTTAATTGCAAATTGGTAGGTGAATATTTATTAATTATTAAGGAGGATGGTAATCTTATGCATACTGGTTTATTATTATAATGTGATCGAAAAATAATGTTACAAAATATAAATAGTTTTTACTAATCTTTTCGCAACTAATAATTAAAAAATATGCAGGGTGGCCCACCACATTCGCCTCGGTTTTTCTAGAACAAATAAAAAGAGTTGGGAAAAAACTTTTAGCACAGTCATATGTTGGTCTGTGGGGAGCATATTTTAAAATTATTTTGAAATATACAGGGTGGAATCAAAGTTATATTTTTTCTTATGGAACACCCCATATTTTTTTATTTTTTTAGATACTATAGACCAAATAAAGGTGAGTTATTGTTATAATTCCTACACCTAAAACTGACCTTTCTGAGAAATTTAGAGAAATTAAAAAATACAGACCATATTTTAAAAATTGTTTACACCCTGTAACATATAGGGTGCTGCTTCTAATTAAATTTACTGCTTAGCTAAGGGGTTTAAGTTAACTATTACATAGTAGTTTTAGCTCAATATTATACAGAGTGGCAAAAAAAATTCCCTCAAAGTTTGGACATACATTTTATTAAATAACTACCTAAAGTTAAATTGAACACCCTGTATTTAGTGGCCTTTTTTGACACAGAACTAGATTGCCTTTAAAACTATATTAGGGTTTCCTATACCTATCTCTTCTGCTTTTTATGCAAAAGACGTTTTTATATTTGACTTATGAATAATGTCTTTATCTTAAAAATGGAACACCCTGTACTGTAATTAAAAAACCTTTTTATTAAGGATTACGTCGATTCGCTAAAAGCACAAGTTTAAATTTCTGAAATTAAGATGTATGTGAAGCAAAATGCAGGCAAAAGTAAAAACTCCAATTTATTGCAATTTCTAAAATATTAAAGGATTCTTAAAAATGAGGATCAAAATATAGTAAAAGGTACAACTATCTTAATTGTTGGGACGAAATATGTTAAAATGCCCTTGTTTAGTAGCAAATGTATTGGACTTTATGGTAAATTAAATCCCAAAATAATATTATAATGGGTTCAATAAAAACATACATTTTAACATAACTGTCACCAAAGGTACGATTATATTTATTTTATATTTTTTCAATAATAGTCGGCTTTGACCTAAATGACGTTAATTATTACTTGCAAAAAAAATATTTGACAGTGACACTTGTTAATCAAACGATTATCATTGATTAAGCTAGTTTAAAATTATAATTGTTTTGAATGATTGTTACATTCTAATTAGTTAAAATAAGGAAGATGAAATGATTTTGGTAACCGGTAAGTGTCAAGAAATAGGTTTATTCGCATCAAAAGTATATACCCAAAGGTATTCTAACAGGCGTCATCCTATACTGTACAGGGTGTTCCATTTATAAGATAAAAAAATTATTCATAAGTCAAATATAAAAACGTCTTTTGCTCAGTAGAGATAGGTATAGGAAACTCTAATAAAGTTTTTAAAAGAATCTAGTTCTGCGTCAAAATAGGCCACTAAATACAGGGTGTTCCATTTAACTTTAGGAACTTATTTAATAAAATGTGTGTGCAAACTTTGAGGCAATTTTTTTCACCACTCTGTATAATATTGAAGTAAAACTTTTATGTAATAGTTAACTTAAAACCTTTAGCTAAGCTTTAAATTTAATTAGGAGCAGCTCCTTATATGTTACAGGGCGTAAACAATTTTTAAAATATGGTCTGTATATTTTAATTTCTCTAAATTTCTCAGAAACGGTCGGTTTTAGGTATAGGAATTATAACAATAACTAACCTTTATTTGGTCGATAGTATCTAAAAAATAAAAAAAATATGGAGTTTTCCATAAGAAAATATATAACTTTGATATGTACTTCTTTTTTGGGCTACCCTGTAGTTTTCCAAAATAATTTTAAAATATGCTCCCCACAGACCAACATATGACTGTGCTAAAAGTTTTTTCCCAACTCTTTTCATTTTTCCTAGAAAAACCGAGGCGAATGTGGTGGGCCACCCTGTATATTTAATCTAACTTGACATACTAGCTTTGGAGCTCATTTAAATAAGATACATAATGTTAAGTAACGTCGTAGATCAGCAACTAAAGTAAGTTGGTTTTAAGGGTAATACGTTGTAAAATTAAAAACAGAATACATATAAACACTTTTAAAGGGCCTTTTGTACTATATTCACTATTAAACTGACAATAAATATTTACCAAAAAAGTCAATAGCATTCCATACTAAATAAATAGGAGTAAAACTGATAGTTTTTAATTACTTAAATGGGTTTAACTTTTACGTAAAATTTTACAAAAATAAAGAATTTTTTGCATTGCTTAATACTAATATTTTAACTAAGCAAACTCTCGCCTTTACACAAGGTCCATAGAGTTATGTGGGGCAAGAGTACGCAGGCTTATTTTTTATAAAACCGTTGATAGTAGAATAGGGGAACTTACTGCCTTCAGTAGTCACTACGACGTTGGACAATCTTCTGGTGCACAAAAATACCTTTAAGAAAGAAGAAGCCAATTATATGAACAACTTTTATAAGTTAACAGACGACGTTTTTTAGTTCTGTTATACCGCGAACTAGACATTTACAAGCAATGCCTTCCACCTAATATTGACAATGGCCTAGAAGATTAGGCTGCAAAATTTTAAAAAAGCGATCTAAAACTAATGTTGCCATTCGTATGGGAGTTTTTTAAGATTTTATTAATCTGCCCGATTAGTCCAGCGTTAGCGAAGAGATTTTTCTCGACGTTGAGAATTTTAAAAGATTACCTCATGAACACAATGGGGGAAGAAAGGTTGACAGGATTATTTTTCATGTGTTTGAAAAAAGAAAATTCTTTGAAGTTCATGACAAACGAAGGATTAGAAATGCTAACTGAAGTATTTACTGGAAACTAAAATCGAAGAATGATATTTTATTAAAATATTAATATTTATTTGTAAGTTAGGTTTGGTATTCTTGAAGTTTTTTAACGTTTAAATATAAAATTTGTGTAGTTATACTTGTTATTATTCCTTTTTTGTTTAAAAAGGTTTTTTTTTCAATTATTTAAAAATTTTACGGGCCCCTCACTTTTACAGGTCGCGCTACGCCGCTGGGTAAGCGTACGCATATTTTAATACATGAACAGTGCACTCATTATCAAACAGGTACTTTTATATTATACGTGATATACATATGTATAACTAATAGCTAAGATTTTATTATACTTCAATAAAAATAATCTCGTTTTAAATTATCTCGATACAGAAATGTTAGTTACTTTAAGCCTTATTCTCGACATAAATTCAGATAAAATTATTTGTGAGAGTATATATATTTAATATATAAATATTAAAAATAAAATAAATATTTAAAATAAATGTTGATAAAAAATGATATTTATGACATTAAATATAGTTTAACTATATTTAACAGGATACCGTTTAAGTTACTCTAAATGCGTACACTTACCCGCAGTGCGGCGCACATTTACCCCGATAGTGGGGTAACTGTCCGCATTCTGACTTTGTTTTATTTTATTTTATTTTTTTTATAAAATTACCATTAAGAAAATTTATTTTATTTTATGTACTTGTTAAATCAATAAAGCCTTTAAATAGATAACATTTTTAAACTTTATTTTATACGAAGATTATGATTTTATAAGAGTTGAAAAAAAATGCGCAATCTTGCCCCACATGACTGTACATAATAAAAACAATTAAATAAAGGATGGTTAATTCTTAATACTATTTAAATATTTAATACAAATTACAAATCCATAGTTAAAAACTGCATCTAAAACGACATTTAACCTTTTTTTTTTGTTGCGTAAAAATGTATAATAATAAATTATAATCCATTTTTAGTTCTCCCCAAAAATAAACTCAGTCTGACACTAGTCACGAAATATTCCAAATATCTTTTTAAGTTTTGTAAAATAGGTTGAGTAGTAGTTGCATCTATAAATGTAAAATTTTATATGATCCTAATTTAAATAAAAAAATGCTTTGTTTTAGGTTTCATGCTTACTTTCCCAGTGGCAATTCTTTTCCATCAATATTAGGTGATATGTTGTCAGATGCAATAGGATGTATAGGGTTTTCTTGGGCTGCGAGTCCAGCATGTACAGAACTAGAAACTATAGTATTAGATTGGTTGGGTAGGTAATTTGGTAATACTGGTGGTATTTAAAGTGTTCTAAGGGCAAGAAAAACATTAACAATAAAACATTATTTTAAAGCAATTATAATGTGTGGGAATATTTAAATATTGTTTTTAATGCAATAGAATATTAATAATTTAAAACAAAATATTAGAAAAATACTATAAAAATACCCATTAATTAAGATAATATCCGTCATGTAAAATTTTAAGCGTTTCTAGTTTAAAATTTGAAAATTAATCAATTTTTCCATTTCCACATCTAAATTAAGAGATATGGGCCAGCAACTAGAAGTTTTATCAAAAAAATGGTATTGAAGGTATGTTTTGTCAAATAAATAAAATAATGTGGACCCCCCTGTGACCAATATTGTTAAATCGTTAACAGTTAAAATATTTATTTTTTAGCTAATATAGAAATAAAGCACCTGTATTATTGTTAAATGTGTGTCTTAATATAAAACTAAAAAACATTAGATTCCGAAGGCAAGTAAATTAAATGTATTATTTTGGAATTGCAGCTCAGTTACTTTTATGCTGGTGAAAAATGTTAGAAAGAAATAAGGTGCTGAGGCTCTCATATTATAAATTTCCCAAAGTGTATTAAACCAACATGTATTTATTAAGCAATAATCAAAATGTTATAATATTAAAAAACAATCTCTTTAGTAAACAACTATTACTTTGGATTATCTATTATAACCACAAAGGTTTACTTTTAAGGTGAAAACAGTAATTAAAAGCTAAGTAAATAAAAAAAGTTCTAAATATTTTTATTTTAAATAAAAACAGGGTAAACTTAAGATTACTTACTTACTTAGGAGTTTAACGCGTTAGACATTGAATATTTTTCTCGGATCTCCCTGAGAAAGTTAATCTGCACTTAATTTAACACAATAAAATATTTTTTTTGTAAATATACGCTGCTTCCAGTTCCTTTAAACAATTATGCTATTTCACTACATATTAGCACCTCCAACCCACCATGTAAAATGTCTGTTGCATAAATTAATTAAATGTCTTATCTATATCCAAAATTTAAATTGATTTGAAATTTGGTAATATCCTTGTTAAATAAAATAATTGCTTTAAATATTATTTTACTTACAGGAAAGGCTATTGGTCTGCCTGATCAATTTCTAGCATTTAAGGAAGGTAGCAGGGGTGGAGGTGTAATACAGGTAAGTACTGTAAAAAATGTTAATAATTAAATATTGGGTAATAAAAAATATATATTATTATTTTTACTTTTTATTATTTTACTGGTTGATTTTTTTTTAGGAAAAGAAAACACAGGGCCTAACAGTAAATAATCATGTTAGGCACATTATTTGTACTATATCAGACTATCATAAATTTATTAAAGATTTTAAAATCCCTACTAGTCAGTAATTTTTTTACGTTTTTATAACTTTATATAAAATTTAAAATTAAATCATGTTTATCTACGACATTTTATTTCAATAATTTTTTTAAACATTTTTAGCCTCTGATAATATAATACTCCTTTACCGACTTAAAATCTTAGGTGTTTTCTGAACTGCATAAAAAACTAATATAAAAAATAAAATAAGTTAAGATGCTAGTTTGTGTCAATTATTTCTATAAGTCTGTGGCCCTATTCGTAGGGCGATCGTCGGCATCGGCCTTAGATCTTGATCCGGGTAGAGCGAGGTTGTCTTTCAGCGTGCTTTGATCGACGTTTTCACTTCACGTAAATTGTGTTTCGGTGTTATGCTAAATAAACAATGTTTACCAAAATTTAAAAATCTACTTTTATTGCAAATTTGATTTTTCGCTGAAAATTGTTTTTCACACTTAGCTTTTTGGGGCCTCTTGATACACCTGGTGCCCAGAGCGACCGCTTCTCTCACCTTACTCCAAGGCCGGCGCAGAAGATCGTCTAGTTAAGGAAAGATTTACTACGTTTATGTCCGTAAGGTCGATCAAATGTAGGTTTCATTTGATCCAAAACTTTAAGTAACAATTTTCAATCCATAGTAGTTTATGCCGCAAAAGAATCAAAAGTATTATTCGATCGTATTATCGTCGTACAATCGGCTAGAGAATGTCCAATCCAGCAGAATAGGAGAATTGACAAAAAGAACGACATTGGATAAAATATAGCCCGAACCATTTATACCGGTAATTTTAAACACAAAATAATTATCGGATAAAATGTTTATTCAACGAAATCATAGATATAAACATAGTTATTGTAGTTTTAAATTTTATCCGAGGCAAAACGTTTCAGCAGTATAACAAATCTAATATATCGCTTAAAATATATTGATTATTATTTAATTTCTAGACATAAAAGTACATGTCCTAAACTTTAAAAATGAATTTAACATCCCCCTTGTTGAGTTTACTTTTTAAAAATAAATAACTTTTGAAATTTCAAACGATTTGGTTTTCTACTGATTGTTTAATACAGAGAATAATTTTACCTTATTTTATTTTTAAAAAAATTGCTCTAAGTTTTAACTTGTTCCATATTTTATATATAACACTGCCTATTAAAAAGTTTGGTTAAAATTTAAATTAATAAAAAATAGATAGGTTATAAACTAAAGAATTTTTAAATTTAGTGTAAAATTCTCAACAAATTTATCTTGCATACTTTATATCCAGAAGTAGAATATGCCCCTACAGATATCTAATAATAGCTTACTTTAGCTAGGTATATTTTGATGACGTCATACTTTATTAGATGAAACATGAGATGGGTCCTAAAAAAAAGTCGCTTCAGTCAGATTCAAACCCGAGCCGCATGGGTGAAAGACAGAGATCAATGATTTCTGGGTAACAGAACTCCTGCAATATTTCAGTACTTTATACTAAGAAACCCCAAATTAGGCCTGTTCGACAAAAATATGACTAAATGAGTACTCTGTATATAATATTATCTTGAGTACCCGGTATGAAATATTAAATAAATTGTTTTAATCTGTTACCAAACAAATTGTTTATCCTGGCATTCCTAGCTTACATACACCAAATAAGCGTCCTGCGTTAGGGGTCGTCCATTAATCATGTGATGTTTTTAGCATTTCTTTTTACCCTCGCTCCCCCTGGTGGTACGTGGTGAGGTTTAAGACTAACCACCTCCTCTACCCGAAATCACGTGTATTTTTAGTAAAAAGTAAAATTTTAGAATATTATCTTTAATTACAGGTAAGTATAACTAATTCAACAGAAACGGGGCGAGTCGAGCTCACACGCCGATTTTCGGTTGTTTAGAACTCGCTCGTTCAACGACAAAATAAATACACGTGATATCTCACTACACCCCCTCTTGTGATATGTCGTAATTTTTGTCGAATTCCCTCCTCCCCCTTTTGACCCTCACCTGATTAATGGACGACCCTTTATCAAGATTCATGAGTAATGTAAAAAATAGTGAGACATAGAGTTTTATTAAAAAAATTATCTTGGAATGTTGGACGGAATTTTAAAATATTTTTTGCATCATTTTATACTTTGATAATGGTACTAGGGGTATAAAAAGTATTTCAAACAAACCATTTGGGTTTAATTTATTTAAAAAATAGTACTGTTATTTGGAAATAGGTACGGCGCCGTTATTTGTAAATACTGTGCCGATATTTTGAAATACGGTGCCATTATTTGGAAATACATTACCCCCGTATTTAAAAATGCTGTGCAGTTATTTGGAAATACTGCGTTGTTATTTGGAAATACAGCGCCGGTATAATAATTTCATGTTTATTTTAACATGCATTTTTTCGCTGTGAACTTGCATTTGTTTTGTAAATATGCAAATTAAATACGTTTATATTTTTAAATTACATACGCTTTTATGATGGAGATTTTTTATTATTGCAATGTGTTTATTTTATTCTTGTTGTTTATTAGTGCCTTTTTTTATGTAATTTTATTAAAAAACCGTGTTTTGTTTTAATAATTATAAAAATATTTTATATTATTATACCTATTGCCGTAAGGAATCAAAAGTATTAATTTTTCAAATAAAATTCTATTTGTATTACAAACAGCCGTTCTTAGACCCATATCGCAGTTTCGCCTCAGGGAACAGTAGTGTTAAAAAGAATGGTATTTTTTTACCGGATGTTATTACTACTGGTTGTAAAATTTAAAAACAAATAATTTACCTATTTTTAAACGTACAATCAATATTACAAAATGTAATAATATTAGTTAAGAGGTCAAAAATTCAGGATTTTTTTTAAACTCCGTTTTTTAATTAAACTTGTAAGTGTGTGTGTTTTAACATTTCTAAACTCGCTAGTACTAGGCACTATTTTAAGATACTTTGTAGAAAACATGTTAGACCACAGCCGAAAAGCTTCTACATAAGACATTGTGTATATTTTTAATTTAATACTCTATATTGTAACACCTAACTTAATACTCTGTACTGAGTATTGCAGGACGTATTAACCTGTTTCCCTGCGTTAACATTCTCTACCGCATAAATACTTCCCGTATATAGCTAACCCCTCTTTACCAATACCTTATTATTATGTAACATTTTAATTATATCTGTCTTTATACCCACTCAGCAAAAAATCATCTTAATTACGTTAGATTTATGTTTTCTTGTTTCTTTGTTACGTTAATCATCTTGAAACAATAACAGCGCCTTGAACCTAATAGTTTCGTTATATTTCCTTCAACTTAACAAAATCCTAGTTACGGCCTCGTTACGTATTTTCCATTGGTTACGCCTAACACATATTCTGAAACATCCACGTTATATAATTTACGTCATAAAGAGGATTTTTTAAAGACTTTAATAAGCGGTTTTGTTATGTTGATTATAAACAAACTAGTGTTCTGTAATATTTTCATTAATTAATTAACATTAAAAGATCTTTTGGATCCATAATGTGTGGTTTATGGTAATAATACAGAATGTTTAATTAAGCACTGACAAAATAAAATCTATTTTTTAAAACGAAGGCTGGTCGAATAAGAAAAATTTGATTATATATCATTTGTGTTTACGTTTTGTAAAACTAAAAGTGTAAAATACCCCTTTTATTATTAAAACCTTAAGAAATTATTTAATTAACCATAATAAAAAATTGTTTACCTCAAAGTTTTAGCATGTATAAAAGTAAATTTTGCGTCCATTCTTTTATTAAAAATGTCACTGAAAAAATATAGATGTAAAAATATGTTGTAATAAATAACCAGTTGATGTTGATAATAATTTTGTTCGCCGACCCCGAAATAATACAATGGTTTAAAGATAAAACCACTGACCAGTGACTATTTCTAATAAAAAAATACTTACATAAAATATTAGGAAAAAATTTATAAAAATATCTGATGTCTACAACTCTCCTTTCACATTTTCCGAATTTGTGTACAGACTATTTAATATGCAAAGCTTATCCACACAATGTGGAAGAGTTCATATATAAAATGTTCATGTGATAATGTTTATCTGTCTTAATTTACTTTATAAAAATTATTAAATATTTTGTGTTGTGTAAATGCGAGTAATATTAAAAAAATAAAAAGGTTTAAAGTTAGGTATAAAAAATACCTATATAATTTATAAATGTTTATTAAAAATCAATTGTATGTACATGTATTTTAAACAGCCATATTCTGTTCTATTTTTCCTCCCAGTTGCACCTGGAAAAAGAAAACTTTGTAAAATATTTGCCACAATACTTTTAGTTACTGACATAATTGCTTCATTAATAAAGAAGATAATTTTATAATACTAGTTTGGCAAAAAAAGCTGTATTTGCGGATAGTGTCATAACTACCTTATTTTACCTAATATACAGGATAAAAACCCTGTGTTGGCTTAAAAGCCTGCAATTTTTTTTAATACATAGTGGGCATTTTCTCTAATATTAGCAACTCGATTAGCCATTACTAAATGGTAGAGTAAACTACTGATTAACCACCCAACTTTGAAAAAGGATTTAGAAACTTTGTACCTATTATATTATTATTTTGCTTCTATTGATTAATAATCCAATTAACAATTCAATTTATCTCTTAAAGAATTTTTTACTTACAGTTATACTAGTTACGTCCCTTGAGCATGTTAAACCCAAGGAAGTTTAAAGGTGTATGGAAGCCCAATACTGTAGAACAACATTGTCCAGGCGTGCAGGGCAGCGGGAATAGGGGGGTTGGCCCCGCGGAATTTGCGCAATGAATAGTAGGTCAGGGCCGGATTTCCATAATTTTTTGTTACTATCTATAAAATTGACATCATCAAATGTCAAATTCCAACATTCACTGTTTTTTTTTTTATTTTTTGCACAAAATTGTTGGTTATTAAAGGATACTACTATAGAATATTTAAAATTATTGTGTTTTATATCATCTGATATAATATGGAAAGAATAGATGGCGCCACTTTACTGCCTTCTATTTAAATGGTCGATATTTTTGGAAGTTTTGTATTTTTACCAAAAATCTTTGTAAATAAATAAAAACACGATTTTTTAAAATAAATTTCAAACATTGTATGATAGTACTTATCACCAATTTTGTGATAAAAGAAGGACAAGATAGTGTAAATGAGTTTAATCTAATCCTAAGATTCTGGTTGTACATTAAAAAGTGAAAATTTTTATAACTGCTTTTTAGGCATATACTTTTCACTAATAACAAACATTCATGAGACAGAATAACAGTGCTTAAAAATGTTTAGTAACCTTTGGTACCTGAGTATCCATTGAAACAGTATCCGTTAAATATTATGTGTGTACAGTATGTCGAGCTTAAAAAGTTGATAATGCAAGATTAATAATCCAAAAATCTAATTTATTTTTAAACAAATGGTATTGTCTCGAAAGTTGCCTCCTCTCCGATTTTGATCAAATTTGGTATACAGGGGTTTTTTGGGGAGCTGATTACAAATCTGAAAAAAAATACCTTTTCGGCAATGTTTCGTTTCCGAGATCTTCATAATCAAAGTTGAAAATTAAACTAACCTCATTTTCACTATATTCTCCCTTCTTTTTGTACACAATTTGATTTTTACACTAAAGTGGCACACGATATTTTATAAACACCTTTTAAAACCTTGTATTTTTATTTATTTTACATCTTTTTTCCATTAAATTGCGAACTTTTAAGTTCAAAGGCAGCAGCCATATTTGTTTAAAAAATAAAAGTGTAAAAAAGGTGTAAAATAAACATAAAAAAAAGTTTTTAAAAGGTTTTTGTGAAATATTGTGTGCCAATTTAGTGTAAAAATCAAAAATTTTGTGCAAAAAGAAGTATAGTATAGTATAGTATAGTGTAAATAAGGTTAGTTTGATTTTCAATTTCGATTTGGATTTGTAATCAGCGCCCCAAAAAACCGTACCAAAATTGTACTTCCTTTCATTCATTTAGAGGGACCTGTATATATTAAAATTTGCCTGGTCTGCCCAGTAATCAATAATTTTTATCCTTGTACTAAATTATTAAATGAAATAAAAGTACCTAAATGTAAACGTTATTTCTTTTTAATAATCCACAGAAATACACAAACATTGTGGAAATCATCTAAAAGATAGTTAAGATTGCCTTACTTTTCTCACTAATATTTCCTATAAAATTTTCATTTCCTATTATTCATAATTGATATATTATTATTTATTCGGTTAATTAACGTTACGTCTTATAAGAAGCACCTAATTTAAATATAAAAAATACTTACCTAAAGTTAAAAAGACGGGTCTGTTACCCTTGGATTTGCAAGACAAAACCAGACAACCTCTAGTCATTTCGTTACGATATTATAAGTAACAAACAATAAACACAAAATTATAGTCACAATTTAATAAACACTAATCACTAAAATAGGAAGGTTTTGATCAATCCAAAAAACGGTACTCCGGCTCTCATAAAATTATAATGTGTTGGCTAACTTCACACCGATTTATCAGTGTGTAAGTAGGCAACACATTAAATTATTTCGTGGAATTTTGTTATTGCGCAGAATCGGCGGGGCCAACTCTGACAGTTATTTTCATACTGGGCTGGACATTTTTTGATCGAATGGGCCATAGCATTGGGCTTCCATACACCTTTAAACTTCCTTGGTTAAAACACTGCCTCTCTTTTTCACTGCCAATCCACTTTTTAATTAGTTGTTATTTGAAAACAGGCTGTACTGCATCTACAATTTGTTTCATAATTAATTTTCTAATAATTTAATTATTATTAGTATTATTATTATAATTGTGTCAAGTGTCTAATATCAGGGCCTTTAAAAATTACAAAATATAATACATCACAGTGAATAGTTTTAGTTAAAACTTTGATAAAATTAATATAGCCAAAGTATTTTATTTATTTAAAATATCAAATTTTGCTTCTTAAGTCCTCTAAAAAAGTTTTTTTTTCGATTGATCGGATAATATCTATTTTCTGGAGATTTTTTTTTTGCCAGAAGATAACTTTTTCCCAGGCTAGACCGGAAAAATACTTGGCTTGACCTGCAAACACCACAGAATAAAAAAGCGAACACTACTTTTCGGTCTTTTAACGTAAATTACTACAGATTATGTAGGTAGGTATAAAGCAACCAAATTTTATTTCATTTTTTTTTTAATTTATGTGTATCTAGGGGAATGAAATCCGGACTTATTACCCCAATATTCGGGACGAATGGTAACTTTATCTTAAGAAAAAGACTGTTTTTTATAATCAGGATTTTTGGTTAGTTTATCTATATACCTACGTACATAAAAACTAAAGTATAAAAGAAAATAGTGTAATCTACTTACTTTCCGATCCATATTTTCCTTTAATATTACGAGAAAAAACTTTAAATTCACAACACAAAACACTACTTGTTCTTAAAATGCGAGGAAATAAGCATAGTAAGGTTTAAGGTTATGTACTAATCTTCCTTTCTAAACCTGGCGTCGTTGTTAAAAAATCGTACATTCTCTGTGCGGGCTACTTTTAAACAAACGAGGTCGATATGTCAAATTATAATCATATCTAAAACGTATATTAAGAGATGTATCGAACTTGTATCTAAAAGACCATTCTCCACATGGAAACATTTTAACGTTAATATAAAAGTACATAAAAGTTACGTCAGTAAGATGTTTGTTTTATACCGTATTAAAAATATTCACAAGGGTATGTTACAGAAACGAAAATTATTAGTAACAATTCAAGAAAACGAAACAGACACGATAAAATAACGTTTAAAATTAAACGTTATCACAGTTACTTTTGAATAACGTTACAAAACATGCTAAAGATGTTCTTTGCTTAGTGGGTAGTCTCGTGGTATTTCTAAATAAAGCGGTATTTTACTACTAAATAAGGCTGTTTTTAAACTCGACCTGTTGGTTTAGACTGAAGTGAAAATGTTTGTAATCATGTTACCTGATTGTGAATACAAGGTAAAAATTGAAGACATGTTTTTTTCCAAAAAAATCGGACAATACATTTTCCAAAGATAATTTAAATCAAAAGCTATTTATTATTGCCACTTTTAGACTTACGAATTTTGGTAAAAAATAACATAATATTAAGGATTTTAAATTGTACTTTTTAAACTGAAAAATTTAATTTATGTTTTTAATTAGTATAAAATAGTTATTTTTTATAGTGATGATCTTTTGAACTGCAAAGTATGCTCTGTTTCATATTTATATACAGTCAAACTTGTCTATAACGGCCACTATAAAATTAAGAATAATCGGCTTTTATAGAAGGGTGGCCAGTATTGCCAGGTAACAGTTGTTCAACCATTCGAGGCTAAAATTTTCCAGTTATAAATAATTGCTTGCTGCCTTAAGTGCTTTTTGTTTAATTAACGGTCCAGATATTGGAACATTTTTACCCCTTGCTTTGCAGAATCAACTGTAGAAGACTTGATCTACTGCCAATCCTCCCGACTTCGGGAATTTCCCCTTTTGTTCTAAATTAACAACTTCTTTACAATAGTTTTAGTTCAGCTTTATTCTCGATGATATTATTTATTTGGAATTTTGCCACCGCAAACTTTTCGGCCAGTTTTCGCGATCCCAAATAAAAAGGTTGATTTACCTGAAATAGATTATAAAAATTGAGATTTGTCTGGCCGTGGCTGATTTATAAGGGTGTACATTATCTAAGGGTATTTATATAGGGAATTCCTATTAAGTAGATTTTTGTTACCTTGAAAGTGGCCGATATAAAAGGGTGTCCGCTAACACAAGTTTTACTGTATTAATTTTCATAAAAATAACCTTAGCTGATCGACTATAATTTTTCTTAATTAACACATTGTATAAGTAACTCATTGGTTGTGTACCTTCTTTCAGACTTCAGCTAGCGAATGTATCTTGGTATCTATGCTCGCAGCAAGGGCTCAAGCTTTAAAAAGGTTAAAACAACAGCATCCTTTTGTAGAAGAAGGAATCCTTTTATCTAAGCTTATGGCTTACTGCTCTAAAGAAGCACATTCATGTGTAGAAAAGGCAGCTATGATATGTTTTGTTAAGCTGAGGATCTTGGAACCTGATGAAAAATCTTCACTCAGAGGAAAAACATTAATGATGGTAAGTAATAATACAGTAATAAATACTAGTATTACTTGATAATGTTTCGCATAATAATATTATCCTGTGTACTGAGTTAATTTAATAAGTGTCTTCATAGAATATATTTCCACTGGAACATTTCGACTCAAGCATTAATCCAGCATGTGAAAATAACTGAGTCAAATTTTAAAAGGTGCCAGACATACGAACACTTTATCGGCACTTGTATTGCTGCTACAATCGCTTTCTTAAAAACATAAGGATATTGATAAAATACCCTTAGGATTTGGACCCATAAAAAATGTATATAAAAAAATAAAAATCAAAAATATTTTTTTTATTCGAATTCGAATAATATCCTTAATTTAGATTTAATTTTTTTTTATTGTTTATACAGGTTTTTTGATTGTTTATTAAGCGCGCTTACAAGTATGCGTCCCTCACCTTTAAGTATCGCCGTCTCTCTGACTCATACGCTGCATCGGTCCCTTTGTGTCCTGAATCATTATTTATCCTTTATCTTAAATACTAGTAACTTTATCAAAATTGCTAGAGAGAGCAATGTTATTAATAATTAAATAATCCACAATTTGTTTTTATAAGTTTTTTTTTCTAAAATCAATTTTACAAAAGTTATTGGAGCTTTATTTTACTTGTAAGCGCGCGTAATAAACAATCAAAAAACCTGTATAAATAATAAAAAAATCTCTAATAAGAATATTATTAACTATTGTATAAATAATAAAAAAATATATAATTTTTATGTTTTATTTTTTTTTATATATATATTTTATGGGTCAAAAGCACCCAAATTTGAGATTTTTCGAACTTTCAAAAATTTATATCTAAAAAAATATTAACTTTATTGTAAAAAGTCATAGGACCCTTTTTATTTTTATTTTAATAAAGAATATGAAAAAAAAATGCCCGGATAAAAAATAACAATTCCTTGCAGTTGTTTAAACAATTTCAGCATAAACAATATGGCACCAGGTGGCGCCATGACAACAGGCATTTATATCATCAGTAGGGCAATTTAAAGAGGATCGTATTAAAAAATTGAGGTAGAAATAGACTAATTACCTACAACGGTAATTTAGGCTTAAAATATGGTACGGCTTTTTTTCTTGACTTAGGAATTATAATAAGGTATTGCTAGCTATGCCCTTAACCAAGAATACCACAGTATTATTAAAATACCAAACACTAGTTCACAAAAGGGTCCAAAAGGAGCTTAAAATAATGATACCAAAAGGTTGTCATATTGAGTGTTAACCATAATTTTATTAAAAAAGCAAACAGATTTAAAATAAGGTAATTAAATAGGCCCAAAAAACCCTAAAAATAGAAAATACATATATTTTTATTATTTTGTAATTGTTATATATTACTATGTACTATGAGCTAAATAACAGGAGGGGGGAAAATAATATTTACATAATGACACAAATAAATTTGGGTATACTAAGGAGACCAGAAAAAAGTCATACTTTTATCAAAACCCAAGTCTTAACATTGCTAATTATAATTTTCCTAAAAAAACGATTACATAAAAAGGTAAAAATAACGACAATGAGGTTATGTTAGTATACAATTCGCTTTTAAATTTACATGTACCTTTTTTTTAGCTCCTATTTTTTTAATTCTCATTCAAATTTAAATTAAAAATTTTACCAGCTTAACACTAAGATAGTTAAACTAAGGTAGCAAAATTACGAATTCTCGTAAAAAAAAACAAGCTCAAAAATGTAAAGTAGGTTAATAGACCATCGTTAAAAAAGGCCAAACATCTATGTATATTATTGATTAGTTTTGGCAACAACATAATTTGCAGGCAGTTTCTTTTTGGTTGACAATATACTCGTAGTGTTCAACGTTTTGATGATGTTGGTAGACTCACAACTTAATTTGCTTCTTTAAAATTTAAAAACAATGCCTTTTAATTTAAAAGTGTGCTTCCTAACAAATTAGCAAAAACTTTTTTAAAAGGCTGGTTAAATATTTTTTTTTATCAATCATAATATATAATACTAGTTTTTTAATTAAAATTATTTATAGTAATTTTGTAAAAAGTTTTAACATTTGTCTTGAATAAAAAATTTAATAAATTGTATAAAATATTTGGTCATTAAGTCTAACAAGTTACTATTTGTCAGAAACAAATCACACTTTTGTTTAAACAATTTTTAAAGAATTATTCTATCGGAAAAGTATTGCCATTGTTAAAGGTTATTAATTTAAATTTATTCATTTAATTTTTAAGGCAATGGAAGAAGACGAAACAATGGGCCTTATACCCTTTTTTGTATCTACAACTCTTGGAACCACATCTTGCTGTTCATTTGACAACCTTCCAGAAATTGGAGTGGTCGTGCAGAAATTTCCTTGCATTTGGCTTCACGTTGATGCAGCATATGCTGGTAATGCGTTAATTTGTCCGGAACTAAAATACCTCTTAGATGGTATTGAATATGCTGATTCATTTAACACTAACCCTAACAAATGGCTATTGACCAATTTCGATTGTTCAACAATGTGGGTAAGTAAAGCTTACTTTTCAGGCTTATAATAATAGGTCTTAATTTTTTGTTAAAACAAAAACTAAACGACATGATTTATGTATAAAAATAATTTGTTTTGCCCAATGAACTAATTTATACAGTTTATGCTATAGAACTGCATTTTTTAGTAATGGACTCGAAGTCCGCACTAAAATATCCAGACGGTCATTTGACTCACGATAGGTATACGGGTCCAGTAAAAAAGTTATTGGACCTAACACCGCGTTTTTAAATAGAACACACTATATATTTTAATCTATAAAAAGAGCATACTACTTTTTTTTTAATATAAGACAATTCTACAAGTCTGTATAACCCCAAGACTGGTTGGTTGATATATTGGGTCCCCATAGTATGAGCCTCTCTTGTGTAGGTGTCCTCTTAGGTTATCGTGCCCTGTTAGCAGCCCTATGCGTTATGCGAAGTTTTTTTCTACTTAGTTTGAGTAGTTCTTTCTTCGTTCTTTTAAATGGGCCCCTTATGAAGCTTTTTCCATGTCTAATTCTACTGAGGTTTTCCCAGTATTCCTCGTGTTTGTTTCGGATCCATTCCCTGGTTTGCCCTCGTGCTGTGGTTTTGGTCACTTCGAAGGCAGGTTCTGGTCGAAAGTATGGTGTGGATGATCCCTGTCTCGCTAGCTCATCTGCTTTTTCGTTGCCTTCTATTCCCGAATGTCCTGGTACCAATATGAGAGTTACTCTGTTGCGTTCTCTCAGGACTTCCACTTCTTTTTGGCATTCACATGTCACCTTAGCCGTTACCTTGGGGTTTACTAGTGACCCCAGTGACTCTTGGCTGTCTGTTATTATGCAGATCCGCCTGTATTTATAAGCCCTCCTAATATTTTCTTTTATATTTTTTTATGCGATTTGTTTAAACTTTTTATTTTAAACCACAGGGGGCTATAAAACAAAAACTAATATCCCAGAAACAAAACTATAAAAAAACGCATAAAAAACTTAATATTATTCATGGTGTGTAATATTTTTAAAAAGATAATTTAATATGCTACATTTTTAGATTAAATTATACAGGGTGTTACATTAAAAAAAAGAGGTTTGGTCCTTTTTTACCTGACCCAGTATACTTATTGTAAAAACGAAAGATTATTTAAAAATCACTTTAAAGAAAATTTTGTATAATACTTTTTCTGTATCCCTTTTAACTAAGGAAATATGGGATCATTCTAAAATTGATAATTTTTTGTTTTTCCCCCATATCCCTCAAGCGAGCTAAAATTATCATCCAGATAGAGCACATCACGCCCATATTACTTTTTTGATAGCACTAACAGTTACGGAGATCTCCTATAAAAGTGTCAAAAATGGGACACCCGTACTAACTCCACATTACTCTAACAAAATAGAACTTGGCGAAAATTCACCCATTCAATTTTCTAGGAGTGTGAGAATATTCTGCCTCTAACTTTGCCAATAATGACTTTTACAAAATGTTTAAGATACACTTTTATATTTTTTTTCCTTCTGCTCTAAAAACCCCATTTTAAAATAGCACTGGAGGCTGTCTTCGTATCGTAAACAACACTTTATATATTGAATGTACTAAGACAATCAACGTAGAAAATAATTTGGTATATTATTTTAAAATCTCCTAAAGAACCGTTTGTTTAGGCAATAAAGATCTAGGTACTTGGTGGCAAAAAATGATTTGAAGTTAAGAGATGAAAAATGTTGATGTTTAAGATATCTACCCACCCTACAAATGTTAAGAACCGTGTAATAGGGCGATATGACCTTTTTATTTTGCACAAGGACCCTGTATAATAACATCAACAATATTTTTAATAAATAATTGATATAATATATATGCCAGGCTTAAACATATGTCGAAGTGACAAATTTAGCGATTTTTTAAACATTTGTATGCACTGTCCATTTTTTTTTTCATGTAGTAATTTTCTTGGTATTTTATTTGATATATTACAGCATAAACTGAATTACATAAGGTAAAAAGAAAAAAAAAACGAATTTTAGGACACATTGTATACACACATTTTTATTACCTTTGTTTTTATACCTGTTAGGTGTATCAATGAAAATATTATGACGTAAAGCGTGTGTTCTTAACTTAATAAAAGAAGAAGAAGAACTTAACAGAAGTGAAAAGATAGTAGCTTACAAAATAAATTGTCCGTGACCCTTGTACCATTGTTGAAAAAAAATAAACGTCAAATTGTATAAAACAGCTACATTTATCTGAAGTAGGCTGGGTGCAAATATTTTATTATTGTGCCAACGTACTCTTATTTAAACTTTTTTAGTTTTTTTTTAACTACACTATTTTTAAAATAATTTGCCTACCCTCCTAATTTCTCCAATATAAATAGCAAATAATATGGGCATTTTAATTGGTTGTTACTCTCTAAGTTTTAGTCTGCTTTGGTAGTTTAGGTCATCTTTAATGACAAAATATTTTAATGCTATGGCCTATTCGACCAAAAAATGTTCAGCCCACTATGAAAATAACTGTTAGAGTGGGCCCCGCCGATTCTGCGCAATAACAAAATTCCATAAAATATTTTAATGTGTTGCCTACTTACACACAAAGAAATCAGTGTGTAGTTAGGCAACACATTATACTTTTATGAAAGCCGGAGTACCGTTTTTTGGTGCAACGGCGCGGCGCGTAGGTACTATATCCGCGCTGAACCATCTTATCAACCCTCCTTCCAAGCGAATTTCAGGTGTCGTTGTGGTTTCGTCATTTTCATTGCGGTTTGCGTCGTATTGATTTCGATTGTTTTGCTTTGTGTGATTATATTTTGTAGTTGCAGAAGTTTTTTGGATTGATAAAAACCGTCTTATTTTAGTGATACCATAATGTTTGTATATTTCTGTGTATCATTAAAAAGAAATAAGGTTTACATTTAGGTACTCTTATTTCATTTAATAATTTAGTCCATTCTTTTAAAGGATCAAAATTATCAATTACTGGGCAGACCAGGCAAATTTTAATAAATACAGGTCCCTCTAACCAAATAAAAGAAAGTACAATTTTATGTTAAAGTTCCTTTTTGCTTTTTCTGTATTTGTTTAATAATAAATTAGATTTTTGGTTTCTCAATCTCTTATAAAAAAATTGCATAGTTGTTTTTGATACCTGCAGGAGGTGACACTATTTTATTGTACTTGTATACCAAATATAAACTTATAAAATATTGTATGACCCTAAAACACAAATAACCAGTTAAAATGATGGCAAGTTTTTATTTTTCTTGACCCTTGCCGATTTCGATGATTTTTTGCATACAGAGGCGCTGATTACAGATCTAAAGTAACTTTTTTTTGACGTTTTATTTTTCAGATATCAATCCTTAAATACGACAAATAGATTAAACTCATTTACACTATCTTGCCTTTCTTTTATTACAAAATTGGTACATAAAACTATCATACAATGTTTGAAATTTATTTTAAAAAATCGTGTTTTCATTTATTTTACTAAGATTTTTGGTAAAAATACAAAACTCCCAAAAATTTCGTCCATTTAAATAGAAGGCTGTAAAGTGGCGCAATCTATTCTTTCCATATTTAATCAGATGATATAAAATCCAATATTACACAATAATTTTAAATATTCTATAATAGTATCGTTTAATAACCAACAATTTTGTGCAAAAATAAAAAAAAACAGTGAATGTATAAGTAGTTTGAATTTGACATTTGATGATGACAACTTTATAGATAGTAACCAAGATCTATGGAAGTCCGGACCTGACCTACTATTCATTGCGCAAACTCCGCGGGGCCGATTCCCCTATTCCCGCTGCCCTGCACGCCCAGACAATTTAGTTCTACAGCATTGGCCTTCCATATATCTTCAAACTTCCTTGCTTAAAATGTACAATTTAGTTGGTGTTACAAAAAAAATTATAAGTTCTGAAAACTTACTTGCCTCATTCGGTTCGGAATCGGTTTACTTGGCCTACTTTGGCAACGTAAATAAATTTTTTATAGGATGCACTGTTTCTAGTAAGCTAAGGGTTATTAGTAAAACTGTAAATTTGGAATAAAGTATTAAATTGCCATGCTTTACGTACATGCGTACATATACCTAAACAAAATAAAAGATAAAAATATTCTGAATTTATTTCTTAAGAACAAGGGATGTAGTTTTTAAACAAACGTTTTTGCTGTGATGCCAGCTGATGTTAAAGCTTTAACAAATTTGTGCTCTTAGAATTGATGTGGACCTATTGTAAATAAAATTACCTTTTGTTTATTTTAATAATTTTAAGATACTTTTTTTTATAAATTTAGGTTAGAGATAGAATTAGACTTACATCTGCACTGGTAGTAGATCCTCTTTATCTACAGCACGGATACTCCGATGCTACTATAGATTATCGTCATTGGGGTGTCCCATTAAGTAGAAGATTTAGATCTCTAAAGTTGTGGTTTGTTTTAAAAGTTATGGTATTTCTGGCTTAAAAGTATATAAGACTACATATTCGACTCGCGAAAAGGTTTGCATCCCACGTTTTAAAGGATCGAAGATTTGAAATCTGTAACGAAGTAAAGGTAAGTGTAAATATTTTGATTATTTTACTGAATGTGTTTAGTAAATGTATCGGTTTTTGAAAAATAAGTGAACAAAAGTTAATGAAAAATAGCATGCTTTAAAACATTTTTGTGATTAATTTAGTAATAGAGGTCACCAGAATATACTTCTTTTTACTGTCTAACCTTTGCACTGTAACTTATTTACCACTGGGGTACTTTAAAGGTCAGTATTGGCATCAACTTTATTTTATTCTTAAATTAAGTACGTTTTTCTCTTCATTAATTACTTCGCTTATACAGTGCGGTCCATTTAAAGTATTACAAGGCAATAACTAAAAAACTGCTAATTAAAAAAAAGGGCTTGATTCAACGGAAGGTTAAAGGACACTATTTCACATTAGATGATATTTTGTAATCCTCACTTTTTACAGATGGAGGGTAACTTTAATTTTAAATTTTTTTTTTTCTAGATTCGAATATGTTTTGAAAAGACTATAGGTTTTAATCCTAGTCGAGGAAACGAAGTAATGTACGAGGGATTTTTTGTGCAGTAAGATGGATTTGAATGCGGTTTTTGCATTCAATTCGTAGGTGGTCTTCTGGAGTTTTACGACAATTCCTCCTAATATCAGCGCAATTTTGTTACTCGAGGGTTGCTGAACACGAATATAACATGAACAAGGGCCTGGGGAGTTCCTGATACCACTAAGGATGGCGTAGCGTCGTCTTCTGGGATTTAAACAAATCATCCTAATAAAGAATTTTTTCTCAGGGGTTTTTATGGTCGCTGAATAGGAATATGACATTGACAAGGGTCTGCGTAGTACCTGGTGCGTAAAAATTAAACGTCGTCTTTGAGTTTTACAACAATTCCTTCTAATATCAAATTTTATTACTCGGGAAGTTTTTTGAGGTCACTAAACATAAATATGACATTGACAAGGGCTTGCAGAGTACCCGGTGGCGCTATGGATGGTGTAAACGTCGTCTTTTGGACCTTGAAAACCCCAAAACAAATTTGGGCTCATTTTCATCATTATTTACCTAGTTATAAATTTCTTATAAATGCAAACTTTAAAATACATTTTGAAATTCATTTTTTAATGCGTTTTTATTTCCCATTATTAAATTTGTTTAAAGTTTGTAGACGTTCTAGAATCTAATGCAAAAAACACATTTAAGTCCATCTTTCCACAAAAATCCTTATTTTTGTGCTACGTTTCCTCGGCTATCAAACATAATTTAATATCAATAGCAATAGTAGGGATAGATAGTGCGTTAACGCCCTCCGCCCCCGGGGGGCTTTATATCTCGAAATCTTGACGTCATACAATAATTAGGA
The DNA here is from genome assembly GCA_019359885.1 of Listronotus oregonensis. Classification (NCBI taxonomy): domain Eukaryota; kingdom Metazoa; phylum Arthropoda; class Insecta; order Coleoptera; family Curculionidae; genus Listronotus; species Listronotus oregonensis. Next base: position 39,904 of record JAHBCN010008039.1, read on the forward strand.
ATCTTGGGGGGGCTTATTTTGATACTGCGCATGCGCTAAAAAAAAGGGGCCCCGTCACCTGTCAAATGTCAAATGTCACCTGTCATATGTCAAAAACCGTGACTTTGGGAAAAATTACTTACGTGGATGAGTTGTATCTTAGGGTCTTCGCAAGCGCTAAAAAAAAGGGGCCTGTCACCTGTCAAATGCCACCTGTCAACTGTCATATTTCGCGAACCACGTGACTTAGGAAATTTACTTGTGGATGAGATGTATCTTAAGGTCTTACACAAGCGTTAAAATAATGACGGCTGTAAAATGTCACTTTCAAATGCCCCTTAAGCACCGGGCCTAGGGGGTAGACCTGGGGCTTAGACGGGGGTGAAGAACCTTTTATTATATTTAAACTTACAATTTTTTGAATATTTAAAAAATAAAAACATTGTATATATTAAATTAATTTATTTAAACCCATATACAGGGTGAATCAAAAATAGGGTACATTTAATTTGCTACTAACATTAATAAAATTACAATACTACGTTCTACTATTTTAACCTAAAAATTTCAATTATCTCTATGTAAGGGAAAAAAATATTTATTAAATCTTTCTTACAGATCCCATTAATGGTGAAAATCTAACAAGTTTT